>CAUYQG010066330.1:0-26297 GCA_963574415.1 Tarsius wallacei | reverse complement strand
GGTGAGCAATGCCTGAATTTATTTTGTTTTTGAGTTGGAATCTCACTCTGTCGCCCAGACTGGAGTGCAGTGGCCGCTCCCGGCCACCGCAGCCTCGACCTGCTGGGCTCCAGTGATCCTTCCGCCTCAGCCTTCCAAGTAACTAGAACTACGGGCGCGGGCTACCACGCCCGGCTAGTTTTTGATTTATTGTGGAGATGAGGGCTCGCCAAGTTGCCCAGGCGGGTCTCGAACCCGCGGGCTCAGGCAATCCACTCACCTCAGCTTCCCAAAGGCGCGGGATTACAGGCTGAGCCACCGAGCCCGGCTGAAAAGTTTCTCTTTTGATGGCACTAAAACTCATGCACAACCTCATGTCATTCATATACGGCATCCTGTGGGACAAGAAAACTAAGTGATCTTAACACAGTGAGACTAAATTACATATTCCATGCCCATTAAATTTTAGTAGAAACAATGTAAAATTAACTGAAAATAAATAATCCAGAGCCTAAATTAGAGTTAAATCAGTATGATTAAATTAATTACTCTATTTAAGGGGAAAATGTAAGCCATGTATGAAACATAGCATATTAATAAGTTAGACCTAAAGTTATGTTATAAACTAAAGAAGTTTATTTGTTTTTAATTTTAAATATATAATGTTTAATGACAACAAAATAACAATGGAAATTAATAGAAATTGTTTTTATATTCTGAATCCAACCAGACACTCAATCGCAAAACCAATTCTTTCTTGATAAAATTATTTTTAGACTCTGGCATCCTACCATATACTAAAAAATAAACTAAGATATTTTTTATTAGTTTTTAAGTGAACGTAAGGTCTTTCAAAAACATTTATTAATGCGGCATATTAAAGAAATATTTTTTTAAAGAGCAAGAAAAAAGCATAGCAAATATTGGACACGTCTTGCTGCTTTTTAATAAAGACCTCAGCCAAAGTACCTTGCAAAATTAAAGTGTTGAATAGCCCTATGCCCTGTGAGTATATTACAGCTTTAAGAGAAGACAGTATCTTTAATCTGTCATGGCACAGAAAATACTGCGAGTCACACTTGAGGATTTTAATTCATGTGCATGTCAGTATTGACAATTAATGCTGTCATTTTATAACATGATTATGAATAACATTTATATATTTTATCTCTTTCTCACCAGCATTAATAGAATGAATTATTACCCAAATTGTTATTTTCTTGTTTTTGAGATAAGAAGATTCACTGACACAGTAATAGATATTTTAAAGATAATTAAAAAAACTGCAATATACACACTCAATCTAATCCATCCTTTCAAAAATATAAAAATGTAAAATAAATTGCATGATAGAATTTTTTAAATGTGACAATAAGAAAATGCATATTTTTATGACAAATTAATTTTTTAAATTACAGATGAAGAGAAATTAAGTAGGGAAAATTTAAGAAATATCTCCAAAAAATTATTTGGTAAACTATTCCTCTCTCCTTGCTTCCTATCACATATACTTGTTTTGTTTTTGCTTTTGTTTTTTTTTCCTTCAGCCATATTTCCACTATAAGGCAAAAAGTAAACTTTGAGATTAAGAGGAAAGTGCTATGGTCTGGACATGGTTGGTTTGTTCCCACAAAAGCTCATGTTGAAATTTGATCCCTGATGTGGCAGTGTTAGAAGGTGGGACCTAGAAGAAAGTGTTTGAGTTATGGAGACGAATTGCTCATGAATGCCTTGGTGCTGGTCTTGTGTTAGTAAGTGAGTTCTTTCTTTTTTTTTTTTTATTGTAGTGATGAGGTCTCACCAAGTTGCCCAGGCGGGTCTCAAACCCGCAGGCTCAGGCAATCCACTCACCTTGGCCTCCCAAAGCGCGGGATTACAGGCTGAGCCACCAAGCCCGGCAGTAAGTGAGTTCTTGCTCTTGGTAATGGATTAGTTTCTCTAAGAGTGTTGTTATAAAGCCATGACACTCCCCAGGTTTTTTCCCTCTTCACACTTGTCTGCTTCTACTTTGACCTTCTCACCATGTTGTGATACAGCATGAAATCCCTTGCCAGAAGTGAGGGCCGTGCCCTTTAACTTCTCAGATGCAAAACTCTGAGCTGAATAATTAAATAACTAATAATAATTAATTAGCTATTAATTATGCAGTCTCAGGTATTATTTTATAGCAACACAAAACAGACAGACGGGAAGCAAACATAATTATATTTAAAAAGTAACAGCGAAATCAGTATTTTGAGTTCTAACAGATAACTATGGAATACCTACCCTGCTTCTTTTGAGATGCTGCATCACTTTAATCCTTTCAGGTGAGGCACCTGTAATTGCACCTTTTTTCACCCAGGCTTCAAATTTTCAGTTCTTCTCTCTTGTTATTCAAGGCAGATATAAGGGATCTATAGCCATTCTCGAAGACTCAGAATTGAATCAATACTATTGTTGGTTTCATTTTTGATCTTATCAGCTTATTGTCAACTAAACACACCTTTATCCATCTTTCTTGGAAGAGAAGGTGAAAATATCTCCCAGAAACATATACCTACATAATTACATGCCATTATATTATCTAAATCAATGTTATTACTCTTTCTACATTAGGATTCACTTTTGGTGCTGTGCCTTCTGAGGGGTTGGATAGCTGCATAAAGACATGTATCTGTCATTATATCATGTTACAGAGTACTTTTGCTACCCTCACATTTCTCTGTACTCTGCCTATGTATCCCTTCCTCCCCCTCACCTCTTGATATCCACTAACATTTTTACCACAGCTTTGCCTTTTCCAGAATATCATGTGACTGGAATCATACAGTATGGAGCCTTTTCAGATTGGCTTCTTTTATTTAGTAATATGCATTTAAGTTTTTTCCACTTATTTTCATTGCTTGATCATTTATTTTTAACTCTGAATAATATTTCACTATTAATCCATTATACCACAGTTTAAGTACCCATTCACCTACTGAAAGACATCATGGTTGCTTTCAAGTTATGCCAATCATGAATAAAGCTGCTATAAACATCCATGTGTAGGCTCTTAGGCGGCCTTTCAATTCTTTTGGATAAATACCAAGTAAATATCAAGCTACTGTCATATGGTAAGAGTATGTTTAGTTTTATAAGAAACCATTACACTCTCTTCCAAAGTGTCCACAACATTTTGCATGTTCACGAGTAAAGAATAATTGTTTGTTCTGTTCCACATCCTTGCCAGCATTTGATGTTGTCAGTGTTTTGAATTTTGACCATTCTAATAAGTGTGCAGTGGTATCTCATTGTTTTAATGTGCATTTCTCCAATGACATAAAATATTGAACATTTTTTCATATATTTAGTTGCTATCTGTATATCTTCTTTGGTAAGGAATATTCTTTAACTCAGCAAAATAATTGCATTTACTTTGTTTCATCCAAAAGCAATATATTAAAAAATCTTGTGTGGGTTACAAGATTTTTAAGAAGCAGGAACAACTAGGCTTGGAGGATCACCTGTAGGTGTTTTCTTCTGTGCCACCATGAACACCAAACATGGGGCTTGGCACCCAGAGCTTCTGTTACTACTACTCCTGGGTCACCTCCTCACTCTATGCAAGGTATAAATTGTAAAAGAAATGTATTCAACTGTCTCTCTGATTGATTGGAATTTTTAGTGGGTATCTTCAAATGAGAGCACTTGGGATTATATTCCTAGATGAAAAGGAGACCATATTCTGCCTTCTTCCTTGAAAAGTAAGACTACAAATTAGGAGCACACGCAAATATTGGAACAACATTCAAAAGAAAATAGGCCTCCACAACTATCTGCCATCCATAATTGAAACATGCACAATTGGCTATATCCTACTTCTGATGTCCAGGGTTTTAGGTTGTTGATTCCCTGCTGTTCAGGTCTCTGCTTTGTCAGATATCATTTTTGTTTTATTTGCTTCCTGATTCTACTTTTGTGGATATGTCTGGTGTACCTCAGTCTTTAGTTTTTGTTGGATAGGTCTTTCAAAAGGCTACGCAGAGGTTATATTCAGCAGCCACCCAGTTCTGTAGGGCATCCCAAAGACGATAACTCTGAATAAAAGATTGACACAAAATCACATTAAAAATGCTATCCTGAGAATACTGGAAAAAGAATGTAATTGTGTTTTAGTTTATAGGATTACAGAATGTGAAGTTCCATCCTGGAATGTTCTAACTCTGAAAGAAACAACAGGATATGATTAGGCTGATACAAAATGAGAATAAACTCTACAAAATGATTATGGCCATTTCATTTCTCTAGTGCCTAATGAATAGTTTATATTTTGTAATCCTGTACATAACATAATTGTATCATCTTTATTTCTCCCTCTTTAGCATACAGCTTTAGCATGACTATTTACTCAGTAAAACAGGAAACCGATCTACCTAATGTATTCTAAGATTTATTGTAGTACGTTCTTTAGAATGTAGATAGATTCTGGAAGTCTTTAAAACTACTACATGTTAATATATTGCTAACTTCAAGTGTTTTCACAGTCATTCCACTATAGAAACATGAGTTAAGAGAAGAAAAATACTATAGCCTGTTAAATATAATTTCTATGAAGTTACGTCACATTTAAAATATATACATTAGTCTTTGTAAATCACAGTTGGCATTTGTTTATTTGTTTATTTATTTTTATTTTTTTTTTAGTTGAAGTCTCACTCCACTACCCAGGTTGAAGTGCATTGGCATGCTCATGGCCACCCTAATATCAACCCTCTTGGGCTCAGGCAATCCTTCTGCCTCAGCCTTCTGAGTAGCCAGAACTACAGGTGCGCTTTACCACACCTGGCTAATTTTTTTTTATTTATTGTAGAGATGAGTCTCACCAAGTTGCCCAGAATGTTCTTGAACCCGTGGACTCAGGCAATTCTCTCACCTCAGCCTCCCAAACTGCTGGGATTATAAGCTTGAGCCACCACGCCAGGTCCAATTGACATGTTTTGAAAATAGTTACAGAAATATTGTATGCTTTCAGTACCTGTTGACTATTTGCTTTTAGCTTCATAACCTAGAAAAAATGTTATTGATTATTTTAAAAGGTAGTCCATCATGATCTGTTGTTCATACATTTGATTACTCCAGAGAGCATTAGTCTTAGGAACTGAAGTTGAGCGTTTTGCTGTTTAAATCTGCAGTTTATAATAGGTTGTTTTGAAAACCAAAGGTATATTTCAGATGTATGGCTTTCTGAGGAACGCATAACTTTGCATAGGGATATATTTATATGAGTCCATGGAGTAGCTAAAACCTTTAAACAACTCCTTGTTTTTCTTTACTGACTTCTGGCATTAAAGGCACTCAATATATTTAAGAGAGTCTCTGGCACTTCAGATAACCTAGTAGCAGTAATCAACATTTTAGTGAACGCTCTCCAATAAAATATAGCTGACCATGCACCTTAATGACTTTTAATGGATAATTATTGATTAATACAATGCTTTCCTTACAATATTATCAAGACTATTAAAATGATTTTAAAGTGAGGAATGGGGTCCAGAAAGTAGTAAAAGTGTTATTTTACTATCAAAGCAAACACTGATAAACTCACTCCTCCAGCAACTTGCATATATCTTAAATTAGATTCAGATTTACTAATACTAAATGGATTTGCTAACACTCATTCACACTTCCAACACACAGGAACACACACTCACACATACAGCATTCACATCACAAGAAAACTATGGGTAAAATGAAGTAAGCCAGTTGAAGTTAAGCATAGTCAAGTCAGTAATTTAAAAGGAGATTATTTCTGGAAAAGCCTATTCCATTCATTCTGGTTGATTATACTATCAATGAAACAGGAATATTTGGTTATCCACTGATAACTGATATAAGCTTATATGCATGTGTATTTCCTAATATTTTTTGCAATTGCCTAATATTTTTATGCCAATCTTCTGCATCATAGTATGCAATGTTACTGTTTTTCATTCAATATACCACAAAGTCATGGCACAGATTAGCAATTTTATGATTTTTGCTAGTATGTATTCTTTCAATTCAATGCTCATATTTGATATTTCTGTCTATTTCTCTTTGTAACAAAATAAAATTTTATAAAAATTATTATTTTTTGCAAATTTGCTGAATTTCCCTTATTGGCAAACCTGGAAACAGTCAAAATTGTACTACTGTCTGCTATTTCTAAAATTTTGCCATAAAATATTTAAATAAGAAGAAAGCTTATCTTCTGTAATAGCTAAAAAAAAAAAAAGAAAGCTGTCTGCAAATCATGAGGCAATATGATGAATAAATATGTATATTATTATTAATATAGCAAATAAATTATGCTATTAAGAAAGCCAACTACTAGATATACATAATTCGTAACAATCTTTACCACTAAGGCTAAATTTTTCTTATTTCATACATTGGTCTAATAAAACATCTTTTTGTATTTTTATTCATTCATTATGATGCAATAAAATGATTACAGATTCCTTATTATTTTAAGAATGAAAGGAATGTCTATATACTGCTAATAATTAGACTATTCTAATTTATTTTTATTTGGTTATACTGAAGGTAAGTTTAATTTTCTTTTTCCTGATGTATTAGTTCATTTGAATGCATTCTGTTCTATCAATCATGTCACTGAAAGTAGTCAGTTCCTTATTTCAATTGCTTCTGGAAATCATTTTTTGTGAAAGCTCAAAGATAGATGTTTAAATGAGTATTGATGGTAAAACTTGTTTAATAAGCCTGTCAGTTAGGTAAGCCCCAGTGATTTGATCTGCATTAAAACAAACAAAAAGTTCAGATGCAGTGGTAGCCGCCACTGGCTGTCTTACTTGATTGTTGTTTGATTTATCTCCATCACTAAATGACTACCGTTCTCTCAGCATTCTCTATTTCATTACTCAAGTCCTTGTTTCCCAGTCTCTCCTTTTAGTAGTCAAATAACACAAAAGATGATGTTCAGAAAGTTAGCATTGTTTTTGGTGTAAATATTCTATTGAACAGTGACTGGTAGGGTATTTTGAAGAAGCACAAACTGTAATAAATCATGGCATCTACCAATGACAATTTCAAATGAACACGTTTATTGGGCCAGACAAGTACATCACTGAGAGTGTTATTTACCTCAGGTGCTGACATATAGTGCCAGATGTTGAATTTAAACCCTGACTCAGTGACTGCAGCTGAAAACTGCATTGGCATTTTAAAAAGCATCTGTTATGAACACTGATCCGAGTAAAACACGAACCACAGAGCTTAATGTAAGCAATACCAAAAGAGTTTAAAGTGATTACCTTGGCAAGTTCAGAAAGCATGAAGGCTGAGGTAAACTCAGAGTGTGGAACATGTTCCTGTTAAAAGGAGCTTTTGTGGGATCACTTTTCTAAATATTTTCACACAGAAGTGTGTGCAAAATGTGTGACCAACTTCCAAAGTAGCATTAAAATAATGATATTTCATGAATTTGTAATATTTTTCTATATATTATATTTTTAAAGATACCCTATGAATACTGCAGTTACACCTAGCAAGAGAAAGTTGTGACTTGGTGGAATATTCATAAGAGTTGCAAACTGCCTGTGAGGAACATTTTTAATGTAATAAAACGCATATTATTCAAAAAGTGTATACGTAGTTCTAGAAGTAGAACATAAAGCCTGAAACTCATTCTTTACATCAGCACTAGACAGACATCTTATGTTAAAAATATAGCAGCCCATTGCCTTGCTAAGCTATGGTGTGACCATGTGCTCTTTGAGCTATGGCCAGGTCATGTTTTCTTAAGCGTTGGCTCCCTCCCCTACCTTGGGGTGGCGAATCACCTCTTTCTCTCTCTCTCTAATTTACTTTCTAAATAAACTATATTCTCTAATCTAAAAATATATATATAGCAGTCATTTTGGTTTTAGAAAATGTGTAATGTAAATTTATAAACGAATTAGGCGTCACTTAAATAAATTTGATTTAATATTTTGATATCGATTTATTATAATTGGCTTTTTGTCTCGCATTTTAATTGATGATGGTGTATATTTTACAAGAAAATGTTGTTTTTAAGAACAATACTAGTTCATTATGTTTATCATAGTTTTTGTTTTGATAGGAACTTATTTAAACTGTGTATAATCAATACATTGAATTTTATTTTATAATTGTTAATTACATGAAGAACATAACACATTAAAATTTTGATTACTACAATCCATTAATCAAATTTTGATTAATAATACAATAAAATTGGTCAGCGTATTGCTTTTTTCCTATGAAGAGCAATAAAAACAAATTTAACTGATTTAATATAACATGATTTATGTATGCCTTTATTTTATTGCTTTTCAAACATTGATGATTCATCAGTAGAATGATCTGATATCGACAATAAAAATAAATCATCTTTGTTACTTTTATTAATGTAAAACCCACTTATTTAAATATATAATTTTAATGTAATATAATATTTTCAAAGTAGACTAGAAGGAAATTGTTTAACAGTTTGTTAGATTGGTTTATTACATTTGAATTTTAAGACCTAAACCCTATGAACCTCAATGCTTTTATCTCAGGACCTGATAATATTAAGGCAATCTGACCCTACCCAGACTGTTCAATTTGTAAAAATGTAATGCAATCCATTTCATGATGAAGGATAAACCTGAATTACCTTGTTTTACATATTTTCATGAGATACTATACTTAAATATACTTTACTCCTTTAATGGTTAAAAATAGGCATTTGAATGACTATAATTAATAATTTGATTTGTAATAATAGTATCATAATTTACTTCTGGGAACTACTACTCCTCCCAAGACCACAGCTGTTGGAATGGGTGGGTGCTCATCAGTGGCTAGTTATGACATGTTTTCTTGCTTCAGAGCTTGGTTCAGGGATGCGCAAATGACCCAATCAGACTCACTGTGAGCCAGTGGAATTTTGCTGGGACTTTGAGAGAGTGGCAGTCTTATCTTTCCAAGCATAGCAATAGCACTGTGACTAAACTAATAAAAGCCGCTACTGAATAATACCATAAGGAACCTACATGTGCAGCCAATAGAAAGCAACGCAGTACTAAAATGCTAAGGGAAACTGAGTTCCTTATGATAATGAGGCTGAAACCAATTCCACCCTTGGACTTAGACTTGCCAGTCACGTTAACATTTATAATCTGTTTTGTTTTTGTTTCAAGTATTAAAATCATATAGGAGAGAACTACCTACAAGAGACGTTTGCAATGCCTTTCCAAGTTTGTTACGCATGTATTCTCCAACCTAGGAGTACTAGTGACTTACCAAGGGGATAGTTGGAAAAAGGTCACTTATAATGTTCAGCAGAAACAATTGATTCTGGCTCCCCTTATTCTTTTTTCCTCTCTCTTTCTATCTTGGCCATTCATACTGGCAAGAACTGACTCTTGAGAAGTAAGAATTTAAATCATGGCCTAATGTATTGGCCCTATGGTTTTCCAATAGGTACAACAACAAGTAAGTGAATAATTCAGTCTACAATGCATAGGCACACCGAGAAAACTCAATTTCAGCATTGGATTCAAACTACAATCATTAAACTTAAAATCATCAAACTTTAAAAAGCAATTTAATAGGATTGAGATTAACTGGAGGTACTTTACAAAAGATTGAGGGTCTTTGGGCTAATATTTGAATTAGGGCCTGCATGGTCAAATGTGAACAAACACATAACAATGTGAGGTAAGAGACCCCCAAGGCAAAGTAGGTAGTCTCAAATTTCTGAGATTGAAATGACTTTGGCATATTAGAAGAAGGGATAAAATGTCACTATGCCTGGATTGTGGGTGGGGAGCAAATGATAGATAATAAGATCAAAATGACTGAAGGGGATCAGATTTTTTTTCTGTTGACTATCACTTTCACGTGGGCCAAATACATCAGCCAGTTCCTGGAGGAAAGAAAATAAGAAACATTCTGAACTGAATATACAATGAGACTATCAGTGTATATCAAAAGTAAAGTTCTATTAGTCAATGGAGGCTGTGAATAATAGTAAGTATATGGTTGTGTGGGTTTAAAAAGATATTATAGGAAGAGAGATGCTTACATGGCCCACATCTTCATCCTTTTGGGCTGCTGTAACAAAATGCCATAAACTAGGTGGTTTTTAATCAACAAAAATTTACTCCTCACATTTCTGGAGTGTGAAAGTCCAAGATCAAGGTGCCAGCAGGTTCAGTGACTGGTGAGGGCCCACTTTCTGGTTCACGGATGGTGTCTTCTTGTGTGCTCACATGGTAGAAAGGACTCGATATGCATCAGTGTTTCTTTTTAAAGGTGATATCCCCTTCATAATCACTCTGCCCTCATGTACTAATTACTTCCCCCAAAGACCATCTCCTAACCATGACTGGGTTGATTTGGTTTCAATATGTTAATTAACTGAGGGAGTACAAGTATTCAGACCATAGCAGTATCCTTGAGTCTTCCTAATGAAGAACGTACATGTTTTGCTCCAAACACTGCAGTCATAAATTACTTTCCTGTTCAATTTACAGTGTAATTAAACACTTTCCAAAGCTACAACATTTCCATCATCAGAGAATCAGAACAAAAGATGCAAATAACCAGAATGCAGGGCACTCAGATTACTGAGGTAGAACAGAGTACAGGTGTTAGGCAACCATTTGACAATTGCCTGCAGAAATACATAATCGACAAAATCTCAATGGTTTAAATTAATATAGCTTTAGTTTTTCCTCACGTGAAACCAAAATGAGTATTCTTGATGGACAGGAGGTACTTCTCTAAACAGTAATTCAGACACACCCACTCCTCTCACCTTTAGTTCCATTGTCTTTAATTTCTGAGTTTTAAGAACCCCGTGCTTACCTGCATCAAACCAGAAGAGGAAAGAACAAGGAGGTTTGCTGGTGACAGGCTTCTACAGACCAGGCCTTAAGATGAAACATATTTGCACAGAGCATGTTCAATGTTCATATACAACTGCGAGAGCCTGAAAGTGTCAGATGGATATGCTTTCAGAAAGAGTAGGTAATGGATTTTGGGGTGAACACTTTGCAGTCGACCACAGTCTGATCATCAAATGGGCTATACAAAAGAGGCTGATGAAGATTTTCCACTGACTCTAGCAACTGTTCCTTCCCACTCTGCTTATTAAACTCAAATTGACCAATGAATGTCTTCTAAACTGTGGCTTCAGTCTTGAGTTACTGAAGCCTACTTCATGTCTAATGTAACCTGAGTTTCTCACTGCCAAGATTTTGAACAGTGAGAAATTGTTGAATATTGACTCTATCTGACCTTCCCCAATTTAACTTGTAAATTCTTTTTTAACAATGTTTTATTTTATTTTATTTTGAGTTGTAGGGTACATGTGAGGATTTACTACATAAAGTAAATTGCATGCAGATGAGGTCTGGGCTTCTACTGAGCCCTCTCACCTTCTGGTAATAGACTTGGTACCCAGTGTGTGGTGTGTGCCTCTCATCTCTTCTTCCTTCCTCCCTCCTTTAACAGTGTCCAGTGTCTGTTGTTGCCACCTTTGTGTTCGTGTGAGTGAAAATATGCAGTATTCGGCTTTTTGTTTCTGTGATAGTTCGCTTAGAATCATGGTCTCCAGTTGCATCCGTGTTGCTGCAAATGATGTGATTTGTTTTCTTCTTTATGGCTGCATGGTAGTCCATCGTGTATTTGTACCACTTTTTGTTTATCCAGTCCTCTTTTGATGGGTATCTGGATTCGCTTCATATTTTTGCTGTTGTGAATAGTGCCACAATTAACAGATGCATGCAAAGGTCTTTTTAGTAGAGCAATTTATGTTCCACTCATGATCACCTACAAACTAATTGACAGGAGAGACAACCCCATTAAAAAGTGGGCAAAGGACAGGTAGACACTTCTCAAAGTAAGACATTCAGGCAGCCAACAAACTTATGAAAAAATGCTCAGCCTCACTCATCATCAGAGAAAAGCAAATCAAAACTACAATGAGATACCACCTGCCAACATTAATAAGTCAAAAAACTACAGGTGTTAGTGACGCTGTGGAGAAAAGGAAGCACTTCTCCACTGTTAGTGGGAATGTGAGCGAATTCAGCCTCTGTGGAGAGCAGTGTGGTGTTTTCTCAAATAACTAAAAATTGAGTTACCATAAGATCCAGCAATCTCAATTCTGGGAACTTATAAATTCTCTAGGTTACTTCCTCCCTCCAGAACAGTTCAGTTGGACTGTCCTCACTTTGCAATGTTTTAATAGAAGCTTAATGGCTTCTTTTCACTCATAGTTTATGTGCTTTTGTTCGTTACCAATTGTGGTTGTGCCTATACCGAGTATAGAAAGCCTGAGGATTTTTCTAAGGCCCCAAGAGCAAAAAGCAATTGTAGTTGAAATTTGTATATTTTTTTAATGTATACCTTTCTTGATTATTAGTAGGACTTTGATTTTTGCTACTAATCAGTTCCACGTGTCAGTATTATGCCTATAATTTGTCGTGGATATAATTGTCAAAACTGTAGCCATATCTTATGGTCTCTCAGTTTAATGACTGCTAACTTATAATTTTGGAGTAGGTAGAGGTACTATTAATATGATCTTTATAGCAGAGCTGAGTCTTCATGATCCTTTTCTCCTAAAGTTTCCTTTCAGAGTTGTCTCTTACTGTTTGGTATCTAAAAGCATTCCATCTTTCCAGGAATTCATTGCACAAAATCTCTGGATGCTTTTTATGCTTTTCTCAGTTCTGCCAGCAAACCAGCCAATTATTTCTTGAACTCATCTCTCCCACATAAAAAGGACAAATTAAATGTCAACACAATTATCCTTTTCTAAACCATTTTTATTATAACTCAAGAATTCAGTGCCAGTATTTTCTTTGTTTTAATGCTAAACAATTTCCTATCTTAGGAATGTATTGCAGCGTGACTACGCTCTAGGGACAAGCTCCATATTAAGTGCATAAATCTTACAGCTGAAAGGTAAATCATAACCTCAGTGGCTTACTTATGTCAAGTCCACAGGGGAATGCTTGAACAAAAGTTTAGAGATCCAGGTCCTGCTATTATGAATCAAACCCATTTTAGGCTCCAAATTTATCTGTATCAAGTTAGAAATAAAGAATATAACAGATAACCCCATCAGGTATTGGGTACAGACTCATGTATCTATAAGGGAGGCTGGGTTTTGGTGAACACACTGCAGCTTCTGTACATTGAAAAATGAGAAGTTTAAGCATGTACATATTAACAGACTAAGAAGCTTCTACAAAGAGCTTTAAATACTCTCAACATACCAACATCTCAGAACAGACTTTTATTAGACAGGTGTTGCATCTGCATAGAATAAATGCACTTGAATTTAAAATGGTTATAGAGTTGGAGGGTAATCTATAATATGACTGTTTACTTAGACATAGTTGGAGAAATCCAGAATTCATGGAGATGAATATGAAAGATATGTTCAATTTAAC
Organism: Tarsius wallacei; assembly: GCA_963574415.1. NCBI lineage: Eukaryota > Metazoa > Chordata > Mammalia > Primates > Tarsiidae > Tarsius > Tarsius wallacei. Next base: position 12,879 of record CAUYQG010066330.1, on the reverse strand, counting down.
TGTAGTGCAAAATGTATATTGATTTTTTTTCACTTATTTTCAACTAAGCCTATATTTGTTTTCTTGAAGCTCTGAGTTAAAGAACCAGAACTATTATCATTATAGTTAGAACATAGAAACTAATGACATTCTGTCTATTGTTCTCTCTTTAAAATTTCTTTAGGGTGGTTTATTTTTTTCTGGGTGAACAACACATATTTCAATTTATTTAATGATAGAGACACATATAAGAATAGCAAACACAGTGCTCTGTGCTTTGTAGAGGACCTTGCAAATAAAAATTCAACAAATTGCTAAACATTAACATTTCTATTCAGTATATTTCAATTACACAAATGCATAAAGGGTTAGACAGCAAAACTCTGAAGAAGCTACAAGTGATCAGGTTTAAAGATATAAGCAAAGAAGTGTTATACACAAGATTTGATAGTGTAGCATGGGAAGTTTCAATAGAAAACTACTTTCAAGTAATAAGGAAAAACAGTGTCAGCTAACACCCAACTTCTCATTGTTCTCATATTTCATAATCAGAAAGAAATATCATATTAGCTGAATCAGAAATTCAGTAATAGTTACTTTCAGAAGAAAGTGATACTCTGACAAGGGAACCACTCAATGTGCATGATTGTCTGGATACGTGCAGTAAGAAACCTGAAGAAGACTACCAAATAATGAAGGTATAATTTATAAACAAAGCGTTGAGCAATTTGAAAAGACAAATCTCCCTAGAAGTAGTACAGTCTGACAAGTGCTGATATGAGATGTAGAAATGGATTAATCAGAAATAACACAGGAAAGAAGAGATATCAGAAATAGGACACATATTTTCATCAGAGTTAAAGATTGGTAGAAATAATCAACATTGTATAGTAGGGAATCTCTGATACTATTTCTAGTTTGTGTATATATTTAAATATATACTTTGGTTCCTGACATTGCTAATATATAAAGCTGCATTTTATCTGCACAGTGAAAAGAACCACTAAATATATTTTAAAAGAAATAAAAATGTCTAATTATGTGGGTAGCTAATATGTTGGGACCCAAAATAGGAAGAACAATTGTACAGTAATCTTATTTAATGGAGCTGCAACACAAAGTTTTTTTTTCCTGGTGTTGTCACATATTCTATTTTCACTTTCCCTAAGTTACAGAGGTCACAATAGCTCACTCCTTTTGATTCTTTACTTTAAAAAAATTACTATCTCTTACCACAGAGAATATTGTAACTAACTTTATTTTTTAAATCAGCAAATCTATGTCAAATATTCATAAGCATAGTGCATGTAAGAGGCAGTAAAATACTTTACTTTAAAGCAGTATATTTTAAATCCATAATAACTATTACATATTTTAAATTACTGTACCAAGGATCATGCTAGTTAATCGATATCTATGTCTAACCTCAATTAAGAAAGAGGAAATTATTGAAGAAGAATAGAACAATTAGAAATGACTGTAAGTGTTCTTTCTTGAAGTGGAAAGTTCTCATTAAATATTCATAATATTCTAGGGTCTGTGGGCATTATTACTTATTATTGTAGAATACTTCAGAAATAGACATGTTTTATTTTCCTAACAAAGTAAAATGTATGAATAAAGAATGTAGTAGAGATATCTTCTTTTCCAGGTGGCTTCATCTCAAGACCATTTAGCATCATGTAAATGTAACAGTGATATGCCTCTCCCTAAAACACACCTAGCCTTCTTATCTCTATAATTGATTTCTTTAAACTTCTTAAGTTTTCACTCTAAGACAAGATGATTAAGGGTGAAGTGATATTAAGTGCTTCTTGGCAACTATTGTATCACTTTCCCTGACCTTCAAATTATATGTAACATTTGTCTTTGGCAAAGCTATACAATTGCTCAGTGTTGTGGACAGCAAGATTCATCTGGCATTGCTAATATGATTAGTCGTGAAATAAAAAGTTAACTGAGCTTACTTCTTTTTATAACCCCAGGAGAAGTTTTAAAACCATGTTAGAATCTTTAGTATAGTTGATGATGAAAAATTTGTGCTGCAACATAATTGATATGGCAAGTCAAACAAAACATTCCACTGAAAAGATGATATGAAAATTGCAAGATTTGTATTGTATTTTGAATACATTTTATACCTCTGCTAGGAAAAAATTCAAACTGTGTTTCTTCTGCTCTCACACCACAACAATCAACACAGAAGATTAAAATAACTAGATGTGTAGGGATTTTTCCCCACCAGCAAGCAATTAATTAATTCTACAGTTATCACAAGCTTGGGGTCCTCCATTTCAATTCTGACTCAATTTACCTGAAAAGAACATCATATCTCACAGCTTAAGGACTCGGTATCACAAAACTCTCTATTCTCAGTGCCAGTCACAAGTCCTATGTTTTTTTACCTATGTGTCTGACCAACCAGCTCTGTCCCCACAACCCTCTTCTTGGGCTTAATTAACTTGCTAGAGTGGCTCACAGAACTCAGGGTAACCTTTATGTTTACCAGGGTATCATAGAGAATATTGTAGATGAAAAGATGCTTCGCACCAGGAATATAGGGGAAGGAGCACAGAGCATCCCTGTTCTTCCCAGGAGTGCCACCCTCCTGCTCCCCTCCCATCTTTTGATTCCTGTCCTCTTGGGCCTTTTATGAAGACTTCATCGGATGGGTATGATTAAAGCATGAACAGCCATATGAACAGCTGTGAGAAAATGCTATTGAACAAAAAGAAGAATGATGTAATACAAATAGGCTGAGTGGGCAAACGTGACAAGGCCTCTGTTATGATTCTTCTTGGCCTCTTGGTGCATAATTCTTCCCTTCAGGGTATGGGAAAGGACCGCTTTTGACATAAGAGCCCTATGATTTAGGATAAGACAAAGCAGATCAGATCAATTTTTTTATGGCCATCTCCAAGACAAAAAGATGGGGAAGATTCCCGTTTTGGAGGGAAAAGGAAGCAGGTAAAAAGAAGGCAGGAGAAGGTCAGAGAGAGAGTTTCTGTTCTGGGGCCACAAGTACCTCAACATAATAACAAAAGACTGTAGCAAGGGGTATGAGAGTTGTGAACCAAGAATTATAGATTAAAAACGTACACACACACATTTACATATATCATATACATATATGCATAACACACACATATATATCCATAGTATCCCAATACCAAAGAATAAATAAATTGGAACCACAAGAAATAGCGACCTTTCTAGAAATAGAAAAGGTTTGAGAAGTTAAATTCAAAATGTGTTGTAAGCAAAATACAGTCTGAATACTTTGACCATTTTCTAATAACAGCATTTGCTCAACCTTAATATTATTTTCCAGCCATGACATGATTGGCAATGTCCCAAATGACAGATTGGTAAAATGGCCACTGTCCCTAGAAAATCTTAATAATAGGATTGTAGTGTCTTTGATGTAAAAACAATATCAGAAAATAGTAGCCAAGGAAGAAATAGCCTAATTAAAAACAAAAACAAAAACAAAAGAATAGGCTCCATATATATAGATGCAAATTTGGGGTTATTTCTCATAAGACACTAACTATATATTTAAAACCCTGAGAATGGTAAATAAGATAATTTTGGATTTAGATACATTCCAAAGAATACTGTTAATATTTTAACAAGGAAGATATGACTGATTCAAATGACAGGGATGTATCCACTCTAAACATTAAGTGTATGTGGATATATTGGAAATTATTGGGTTTTTTTAAACAACATTGACAATTGTATTAAATTCATTTATAAACTTGTCATCTCGGTTTACTAATTTTGAATTATTTACATAATGAAATGACCGTTGTTTTTTAACTCATAGATCTCTTCAGTAAGCAGGAAGAGGAAGACAAAAAGGAAAAATGTAAACACAACATATAAAAGTAACAGAGAGAGCATCAGAAGAATAAATTTTCAGTTTTATTTATTTCAAATAAACTTGTTTTCAAAATTATTTTGTCACAGAGGTATTTTGTTTCAAAAATATAACGTTGTTTTAGACTGTAAAATTTTAATATTTGTTAACACATTTATAGTAGCAAAAATGATTCTAAATATAAAAACATAATAGAAATATAAATATTCAAAGAAAACTGACATATTCTTTAAAATATTTTTGTAACTCCTTCTAACTGATTTTGACACATTTTTCTCTTTGTTCTTTTGACAATTCTTAAAACTTCCTTTCTGCATAATATTTGACAATATTCTTTTTTAACTCTGTAATAGTAAAAATGCTATAAATGTGGAATTCAGCATTAGTTAGTTTCATATCTGTAAGCACTGTGATTTCCTTGGGGAATCAATTTTTAATAGAGGCAAATATGTTTGTACCTGGTAGGATATTCACAGAAATAAAATATTTAATGGCCGTCTCCTGTATTTAATATCTTTTAACAAACTGTAACATATTATTAATTCATAAAATTTCATAGAAACTAAATACTTTTTTTAATCTATAAACTACTAATTCTTTTCTTCTTGTAAAGTCTTGCTCAGAACCTTTAAAGAAATAATAGATATTCTCCCAAAAGTCTTATAAATAGTGTGTATTTAATGTGACTACTATCAAAAATTAAAGACAACCATCATCCATGCACTGAACTATGACAACTGAAGGGCGAGTCTGTAATTATTTCCTGAATACCTCATTAATAATGTTTGGGCCGGGCTCGGTGGCTCAGCCTGTAATCCCAGGGCTTTGGGAGGCCGAGGTGAGTGGATTGCCTGAGCCCGCGGGTTCGAGACCCATCCAGGCAACTTGGCGAGACCTCGTCTCTACAATAAATCAAAAATTAGCAGGGCGTGGTAGCGCGCACCTGTAGTTCCAGCTACTTGGAAAGCTGAGGCAGAAGGATCGCCGGAGTCCAGCAAGTCGAGGCTGCAGTGGCCGGGAGCATGCCACTACACTCCAGTTTGGGCAACGGAGTGAGACTCCAACTCAAAATAATAATAATGATAATAATAATAATAATAATAATAATAATGATGATGATGATGATGTTTGGTCTCCCATGGTAAAATGTATATTTTCTTGCACACACATATATCATAATTATCCCTTTGAAAGTACTTTTCATGATTTCAATATGCACAGAGAGCAGGAACATTATATATTTTATTTGAGCAGTAAGAATTTAAAAATATTTTGTACAACTTCAACACATGGTTCTGTGGAGGCATTTTGAGATTTTGTAGTTATAGTACAAATTATATAAAATGACGAAAAAATATTTTTCACATGCTGTCTTTTCCAAATTTACTTTCTGTCTCAATCTCACAGGTAGTTTCCCTGTCAACCTCTTTGATATCGTTGAGTACATATCTTAATATCTACTATCACCAAAATTATTATTAGCAACAAGAACTCTAAACAAATATCTAAGCATTCTTCTAGAAGCAATTCTGTACTGCGTTTTATCTATTAATTCTGTCCACTTAGTAAAGAAATAGATACTCATGGTAAAAATAAAAACTAGTACATAAAATGTTCTTCTATAAGCAATTATTAAAATATTTTTGAATTAGGTTCTATAAAGTATTTACATAGCTGAGATTATGTTACATGCAATATTCTATTCATGTTACTTTACTGATTTTTAAATCAAAAGCTTCTCTTAGTAATGAACTTAAATTACTTTACAACAATCACTGATACCTACCCAATAATTTTTACATAAATAAATCTAATTTATGTAAACATTTTCTTGTGGATGTACATTTTATTTACTTCCAAATTTGATAGACTAAATTTAATGCTACAGTGACTGTGACTGTACAGTTGACTTTTGAACAATGTAAGGGTTAGGGGTGCCAAAACCCTATGCAGTCAGAAATCTGCAGGTAACTTTTGACTCTCCAAGAATTTAGCTAATTACTGTTGACAGGAAGCCTTACCAATTATATGGAGAGTTGATCAGCACATAGTCTGTATGTTACATGCCTTATACATGGTATTCTTATAATAAAGTAACCTAAAAAAAGAAATATTATTAAGAAAATCATATAAAAGAAAATATATTTATTATTCATTAAGTGGAAGTGGATTATCAGAAAGGTTATTATTGTTGTTGCTTCTTCATATTGAGTAAACTGAGGAAAAGGAAGAAAAAAATAGTTGGTCTTGCTGTCTTAGAGGTGGCAGAGGTGGAAGCAAATCCTCATATGAGTGAACTCTTGTGGTGCAAACCCATGTTTTTCAAGAGTCATATGTATCCACTGTACAAAAATTTTTACTTGCATTTTTTAGAATTTTGTAGAATTGGTTCACCTGGAGAGCAATAACTAAGTTAATTTGTATAAATATTTTAAAAGTTCTTATTATATCTTGCTGAATCACTTTCCAGACAATTATATCAATGTGCTTGAACAGCAGTGTATGAGAATTTATAATATCTTTATCATGACTGTATACATATATATGATATAGAATAGAATAATATCTTTATTATGCTATTTTTTTTGCTATTCTACTTTTTACAAGAAAAAGAAACCTGAAAAACAAAATGGTATGCTAATAACAAAGTTTTACCTATCATAGACATAGTAGGAACAAAGAGGCTTATGTTTTAGCAGCTATGTGACAGTAGACAAGACCTTGGTTTGTGCAAAATAGTGGGCTATAAATAAGACTCCCTGATAAAAATCAGGACTAAATTGCACATAAGAAAGAGTAGCTGGAATGATTACACATATGATTAGATAGATAGATAGATAGATAGATAGATAGGTAGATAGATAGATAGATAGAAAGATAGACAGATAGACAGACACATCTATATGCACAAATATATATATATTTGTATATATAAAGAGAGAGAGAGAGAGTCAGTATCTCACTCTGTTTCCCAGGCTGGAGTGCGGTGGCATGATACTTGCTCAACACAGTCTTGATTTCCTGGGCTCAGGTGATCCTTCCACCTCAGCCTTTTAAGTAGTTGGGACTAAAAGTACACTTCACCACACCTGGCTTATTGTTGTTGTTTGCAGAAAGGAGATCTTACCAGGCTGATCTTGAACTCCCAGGCTCAAGAAATTCTCTCACCTTGGGTTCCCACAGTGCCAGGATTACAGGTGTGAACCACCATGGAAACCGGCCATGACTGGATATTTTTATTAAAAATATAAAACACACGTTCAGACTATTATTTCTGACACTGTGACATTACAGCTAATTTGAAATGCCAGTATATAATACTTATATTTATATCTATCTATATCACATCTCATTATGTGTGAATTCCATATTTGCAAATTATCCAACTTACAAAAATGCATTTGAAATACCTATAATCAACTCACTCATGCTTTTCTGACCATTCATAAACATGCATAAAATTTAAAAAATGATTATCTCAATGTGCATGATCCTAGTTGAGTTCAAAGTAACACTCTATTTTCTTGTTTCAGCTTTCATACTGTAAACAAAGATCTATTTGGGAGTCTATTTAGTGCTTTTTACTGGGGATATCACTGCTTAAAACTCCCTCTCCCCAGCATATTGCTGAAATGTTGTCTACTGTTTCTAAGCCAAGAAGGCTATATTGTGTCTTAGGAAGAAAAATATTGTCAGCCCTTGGTATCCAGAATATTGGTTCCAGGACCCCTCACAGACACCAAAATCCAGGGATGCTTAAATTCCTTACATTAAATAGCATAGTATTTGCATATAACCTATGTATATCCTCCTGTATATGTTAAATGATCTCTAGTTTACTTCTAATATGTGGTACAATGTAAATTCTATGTTAATAGTTGTTATACTGCATTTTATTTATCATTTTATTATTGTATTGTTATTTTTTAAAAATATTTTTTATTTGTAGTCGATTGAATTTACAGATGTGGAACCACAGCTCTGAAGGGCTGACTATATATGTATGTGCTAAATCAGCTTTGTTCAGGCATGAGTTATATAGCACTGCTGGCTGTGAGTTCAATGTTAATGAATCAACAGTGCATTTTAAATAGGGTGTCTCAAAACAGAAATGTACATAAAATAAGGTTATATATTGATCAGATGATGAAAATGTTAGGTTGTTGTGAGGGACACAACAACCTAAACCTGTATTTTCCTTATAAACTGAGGTTCAGTATTTGCTAATTAAGTGTTTGTGAAAACTTTATAAAACATCAGTACTGCAAATAACAAAAGTTGACTACGCCTATCTATCTATATATCAGCTTGATCTTCAAAAAGTAAATAATAATAATATTATTATTCAGGATAGAATAATATCTGATTCTATATTTTTTCCATTCTATTTTTTTTACAAGAAAAAGAAATCTGAAAAGCAAAATGGTATGCTAATAATAAAGTCTTACCTATCATAGACATAGTAGGAACAAAGAAGCTTATGTTTTAACAGCTATATGACAGTAAATAAGACCTTGGTTTGTGCAAGATAAGACTCTTTAATAAAATCAGGACTAAATTGTACACAGGAAAGAGTAGCTGGAATGACTTTATCCACTAGCAAGTATAAAGAATAGAGAAAAAAATGTTTCTTTCAAACTTGTTTAAAAATTACAAACTTGATTAAAAATAACACCACCAATGGGGCCTATGATAATTCATTAACTTTGACTTATCATAGCCCAATGTTTAAATTTATATTGCCTTCACAGATGGAGAAACTCAAGTCTCAACATTTAGGCTAATATGCTAAAACTCCTGGAGCATCTGGTAGAAGCAGAAGCAAAACCTCTTTATTGAGACACACCCAAAGAACAGGTGTCACAACCTTCTCGCAAACAAAGCCATATACGATCGCTTTCAACTTTTTTAAACACATTGCAAACACAATGAAATAATAATTTACTATAACTATGAATAAGAAGAAACATAAATAGTAGAATTATGTCCAAAAAGGTTTATAACAGAATTATATATATATTAATATAAGCATAATTATTAAAAAAGAAATTTAAAATATGACTAGGTACAAACATGGCTTAAAATTTCTCAAAAGAAATCTTTAAAATCGCATATTATAGGACTAAAATTTTAAATGAAGTGAAAAACAGTACTCAATATATTAGTTGAATAGACATAACATGCAATTGAAACATTGTTATTGAACTGTAAGATAGATATGAAGAAATTATCCAGAGAAAAATAAATGGAAAATGTGACACAGACGTTGAGAAACATGGGGCCTATTAACATGTGTTCTATCATTTGTCCAAGTAGGACTCTAAGAGGGGAAAGAAAACAAGCATAGAGATAAGAGGGAGTATTTCAACAGTTAATTATTTAGACTATTCCCGAATTTGTGAGACATGGCTTCTCATACTATAAACACAACAATTCCAAGCATAATTAACACAATGCAATCTTATGTCTTTACACTAAAACCACACTGAGATATGTATTAATAAAACTGTAGAACACTAAGGAAGAAAATGGTTTCATAAAAGTCACCAGAGATGTACATTAACCATAAAGAAGCATTATATAGGCTGAAAGAAAGATTCTCAACAAGATCATTAAGATCATGGAATAAAATAATGCAATAAAGTGTAAACATAAGTCAAAAGAAAGCTAGGAATCTTAACAGTCATCAAAGACAATGTAAATATTACAAAATTTCATAAAATATAAAAATTACTGCATAAAAAGAACAATTTGTCAGGAGCACATAGTTGGAATAATTTTGACTCTAATAAAATTGCAGAGATATTTAAAATATATAAATATACAATATTAATTTACGTATCAGAGCAATTGACAAAGCTACTTCATTTCTGGAATATTCCAACACGTTTGCTAAGTCATTTATGTATTAAGCAAAAAAATAAGAAAAAAATTATTTAGGAATCAAAATTTATAAATTGATCTAATGCATATAGATAAAACTTTGTACCCAAACAGTTATCTTGTAAAGCATAGTGAGCAGGTCACAGAAACTGAAGGCAAGCTAGACACCTCGACAGAGGATAAAAGCCCCTGCTGCTATGATCCTTGTGTGCACTGGATATTGAGCATGGACCACTAAAGGTAGGAGTTCTGTATCAGCAGATACCCTCTAAAAGCCAGATGTCCCTCAGAAACTCTCTACCAGCTATACCAGGAGTCAATTATGAGTAGCATCTAATTCAAATAAAATTTCATGTGAATGCCTCTGATCAGAAAAACCTAAGTTGCATTCCTGTATCACTGCCCAAATTAGGTTCTGGTTTCTGCCTTTAGGAGACATGTTTATATTGGAATACAGTTCTTCAATAATTTTTTTTTAATGTTCCTGCAGGATCCCAGCATCCTAAGCAACAAAAATTAGCATTTTATAAAGGAAAAAAAAGTCCCCCTTCCACCTGAATCATTTGTTCTTCATATTTATAGGTATTAAAATTGAAACCAATTATCTCCTTTGTGGTAGAGTTAACTGAACTCATTCAAATAACACTGAACTTTTTTATCCCTCCTAGTGTCTAATGCTCATGTCTGATATTGAGACAACTTCTTATTCCATAAGAAAGGATTTTTTTACAATTTAAAGTAAAAATTATCTTTTTCTTTTCCTTTTTCAGAAGAAAAGAGGGACCAATATTTCAATGCATATATGAAATCTGAGATTCATAATGTCAGAGTTCCACATCTTGTGATGTGACTCCTGGTTTCACTCCTGGTGATACCAAGTGTAACCATTTGGTTTCATGGTGTCAGTCTGTGTATTATTGAGTGTGGGGAAAAGACATTATGATGTTACTCTGATTACTATTATTCCCGGGAATTATAAAGGTCTGATCTGATTCAGAAGACATATATCAAGGTGGGTAATGTCTCAGACATTTCTCAGTTTCGAGCTGAACAGTTTCAGCTTCATAACAAGAGTATTTCTCAAATTATAGAAAACTATTGCAAACTTGTGATTTCCTAAGAATAATTTTTTTGTATTAAAACATACACTACATTAAAAATCATTAGATGTAGAAAAACATTTGGCACAATTCAACCAATTACAATAAAAACTATTACCAAACTATAAATAAAGATTAAATTCTGGAATGTATGAAAAGTATGCACCAAATTCTTAAAAAAAAAAAATCTAATTCTCGATGTTGAAACATAAAAAATCTTTTAAAAATAGAAACAGGTAGTGTTCAGTGGTTCATGCCTGTAATTCCAGCACTTTGAGAGGCTAAGACAGGAGGATCACTTGAGCCCAGGTGTTCGAGATTAGCCCAGGAAACACACAGAGACCTTGTCTATACAAAAAAATTTTAAAAATTAGTAAGGCCTGGTTGTGCATGCCTATAATCTCAGAGGGTTGAGGCAAGGGATGGCCTGACCCCAGGAGGTCGAGGCTGAGATGATCTGTGATTATACCACTGCACACCAGCCTGGGTGATAGAGTAAGACCCTGATTCAAAAAATAAAATAATAAAATAAAATAAAAGGACAAAATTATTGCTTCTATGCAATAATATACTGGTGGTCTTATTTTTTTTAAATAGATGTGTGAGGATTTTAAAAAAAGAAAAACTCATTGTTTATGAATAATGTGATTCTCTACTTAGATAAGTCAATGTAATCTACAAATAAAATGTTAGAATCAATATGAGTTCATTAATTTTACTGCATGTAAAATTAACACACAAGTAATTATGTTTCTATATGCCAGAAGCAATATGAAAAAAATCATTTAAAACTTATTTATAATATAAACCCAACCTATAACGTATCTAACAATACGAAGGGGAACCCCCCAAAAGCATAATTTATTTATTTAAAAATTGTATATTTATTCTTACATGTTTAAATTTCAGTCACCTTTAAAGTACACTCCATTTGATGCAGCACCTATCGAGATGCTTTTCCACTGCTCAAAACAGTTTTTGAACTCGTCAATTTTTGTGCCTTTTGATGCTTCTGCCTTTTTTGTTTTTTCACCTCTTTCTCATTGGTCAAATGTTTCCCTTTGAGGACTACTTTCATCCAGGAACAACAACAACAACAAAAGTCGCTGGGGCTAGATGGGGTAAATAGAGAGAGTGGGAGCTGAACACTCAACATGGTGTGGGCAGATGCACTGGTAAATCATCCACCACGAAATGGGAAAACACACTGAAAGAATCTCAAAAAAAATTACTGAAGCCAAACACAGTCTCTCACAACAGTACTAGCTGGTATACTGAAGCCAATGGGTTTCTACAAAACTTACCTAACCAGGGATGCCTATACTACTAGGGGTCTGCCCTCCAATAGATAATTCCAGGTTTGGGAGGGATCCTTGCCTTGTACATCAAACTAATGTGTATAAGACTCTGGGGAAGAAAATTATTTTTAAAGATTATAGATATTTGAAGACAAGGACAATTGAAATGGATATGTTCATGGAGAGAACAAAAAATGGTGTTTTTCCCAAATTAATTTATAAAATTTTAGTTAGAATTCAGCAAGATGAAATTTGACATATTAATTCAAAAATGTGGTGTATAGAAAAGCAGAAGGAGACTAATGGCAAAGAATTTTTTTTTAACAGTTTATTTTATTTTACTTTATTATTTTTTATATTTATTTTTTTATTATGGTATTGTGGGGTACAGTTAGGGGTTAGGCATACCAAAATGCTTCGTTTAGGCACCCTTGATGATAAGAGGTGTCTCCCCATCCCCAGACAGATATTTACCACCATTAATCCCATCGCCTTCCCCCTCCCCCCCCCATCGTTTACCACCACTGTCAGTCATTTTCTTGTGGTAATACGTTGGATGATCAAGGTCTATTATATGAGTGAGAGCATGTGATACTTAGTTTTTTGTTTCTGTGAGAGGTCACTCAGTATTATGGACTCTAGTTCCATCCAGGTTGCTGCGAAATTCATGATTTTGTTCTTTTTTATGGCTGCATAGTATTCCATTGTGTATATGTACCACATTTTTTTAATCCAG
>CAUYQG010066328.1:0-10224 GCA_963574415.1 Tarsius wallacei | reverse complement strand
TTTATTTATCTTGAAGGAAATGCCAAGAGTTAGGGAAGCTGTGGAAGGAGAGGTGCTAAGATCAAATTTGCCTTTTGAATAGGCCCTTCTGGGCAGCTGAATGACAAATGGCCTGAAGGGCGGCAGGGAGGAAGTGAGGAGGTCAGAGATGGTCTTTCTCCTGGAGGAGAGGAGAGTTCACTGAGGCAAGAAAGCAATCTCAGGGATTTCTGTGTCCAGGGCTGGCTATTTAATCTGTGGGGCTGCTTGCTCAAAAAGCAGACATAAATACTGATAAAGGCACTAAAATAGAAAGCTGCTTGCTTGCTTTCCTAGTCTCTCTCTTGACTTTTCCTGATGTTTTAAATTTGCTATTTAATGTTCTTCTAAAAAAGAAAAATTAAAAATTTGAATTATTAGTATGAATTTGTTCTTCCAAGAACAGTGAAAATGCTACACAAAACAGCTGTCTTTATTTCACTTCTTGATGCACACATGTGCTTTCCACATGTTCTATCTTCAGCCTCCTGATGTGTGAGGAAGGACTGAAGGGAAAGGAATGATGAGTTGCCTGATCTGTCTCTGTCCTCTGTCATCATAGCCAGCAGCAGTGGTTGACTTATCCAGTGAAATAACACGAGTGAGAAAGTACGGTAGGATTTCTGGTCTATTACTTGTCAGAACACCATTGCCTTCTTGCATTTGGCAAGTTCTGGTTGAAATGGAAGGCATGGTCTCTCAGGGCTATTGGGGTCCCCCTTATTTAGTTGTAGACATGACACACTCACGCTGTACTTGCTTGGAGTCTTGTGGACTCACACATGTGAGTCACCAGAATTCTGTGTTCATAGGCCTCATGGGTGCTGTGTGCCCATGGGACTTCCAGGAGCTCCAGTGGGCACGCATGATGCCCAGGTGTGTATATCTCCTCTACACACATGGATATGCCACTGTGCTGCCGGACTTCACTTACAAAACTTGAGTTGAAAGATAAAATTATTAGACATTTCAAGACAGCTACTGCAAAGCATTAAACCAAGCAGGCCCTTCAAGCATGAGCCCTGTGCAGCTGACTTGTTGCACGTCCATGAAGCTACTACCTTGCCTCTACCTCAGACACTCCCTTTTATCAGCTGCCCTATGAATCTGTATCGTGGATTCATTTGAGTCTGTTTGTTGGGTTTAATATTTGCAGGCTCAGAGATTAACTGGACAGAGCCTGTATTGGCAGCCCCAGCCCAGGCCTGGAGTCCAAGAGTACTTGGCTCCCCAGGCACTGAAGGCAGCTGCCCCTTCTTGGAAGCCTGGTTTCTGGATGGGTTTCTGGGCAGTCAGCACCAGGGCCATTCATCAGCTCCAGGTGCCATTAGGCCCTAAGCAAAGCTGTGTTCGTCATCAGTTGTGTGGGCTTCAGAATAAGACATATGATTGAGAATAGTTTTCTAAAAAGACTCAGGCTTCGGAATTTGTGATTTTTAAATTGAATTGGGATGTTCACTCCTCCCACCCCTACTGTCACCTAGATTTCTTCTACCATGAGCATGAATCGTCTGCTTTGGGAACGTTTGTGAACCTGCTGTCAGGAATTAGAGCTGGTTTGCTTTGTGGAGCTCCGCCTTTGTAATCTGGAGCGGTTCCATTGTTAGTACTTAGTACTAGATGTTCTGAAGGTGATAGCAATTCTCAAACTTTAGCATGTATAAAAACCACCTGGGAAGCCTGGGTTCCTGGGCCCCAGCCCTAGAGGTTTTGATCCAGGTGGCTGGGGTGGGCTCCCTAGGAGAGTCTATTGCCAGTGGTGCTCAACCACATTCTGAGAAACACTGATCTTTGGCCTCTCCCATTCTGTGGTGGTCTGAGTGGCAAGGGGTACTCTGAGAACTAGCTGGAACATGAACTCTTCATTGATGGGGTGGGGGGGCAGGGGAGAGAGGAGACAGGGTGGGGTAAGGAGGCAGGGAGGCCAGAGCCTGGGCATTTCTCGGACACCTAAGAGGAGGGTAAATGCTTGCCTACCTGGACCCCCTGCCTGGTCCCTGGACATAGCTTCCCCTGAGGTGCAGTAGGGAAGTGCCTGATTAAACAAGAGATAAAAGAAAGTGAAACTAATTTCTGGGAATGTTAATAAGTGTGGCTTTGTTCAGAATGGCTAGGCACTTTTATTTTTCTTCTAGAAACATTCATTTAATGTAGGGGGAGACGAGAGGCTTTTCCTTTTTTTTTTTTTTTTTTGAGTTGGAGTCTCACTCTGTCACCCAGGCTGGAGTGCAGTGGCCGCTCCCAGCCACCACAGCCTCGATCTGCTGGACTCCAGCAATCCTTCCGCCTCAGCCTTCCAAGTAGCTGGAACTACAGGCGTGTGCTACCACGCCCAGCTAATTTTTGATTTATTGTGGAGATGAGGTCTCGCCAAGTTGGCCAGGCAGGTCTCGAACCCGCGGGCTCAGGCAATTCACCTCAGCCTCCCAAAGCGTGGGATTACAGGCTGAGCCACTGAGCCCGGCTGGATTTTCCTTTTTTTAACTGAACCTATTCTGGTGCTGAGGAGCTGCCATCTTGCTTCCTGCAGGATTAGTGGCAAGGAGTGTCTGAGCTGTGCCCAGGGATAAAGTTGATTCCATTTCGATCCTAATAATGCTGCGTGGAACCACATGGGAAGGCGGGTGGTGGGGGCCGAGCGACTTCATCGTCTTCTCATCTTTACACCGAAATATATCAGCCTGGCATGTGTGCACGTGTGTGTGTGTGTACACTAATACCTGTGGTTTCTTGAGTGCTTACTGCAGCTGGGCTCTGTCCTGGCATGTCCACAGGACCCTGGGGAGGCAGGTTTCCTCTTAGCTGCTTTCACACAGGTGGACACTGAGTGCAGTGACCTGGTAAGTGGGTGAGGTGGGATTTTGAGCCTAGGAGTCTGTGAACCACGAGTGTAAGCTTACCTGACTGGCTGGAGCCCCCAATTGACTCATCATGCCCTGCTTTCCCGTGACTGTGTCCAAATCCAAGCTAACTTCTAATGAGAATTGTGGAGGTGGATCTGATTTTGTGTGCAGCTCCAGGTTCTGGTGTCTGTGACTCTCCAAGTTTGCAATTGTTAAATACTGGTTAAGTTCTGATTCTGTGGGCTAGACTTTTGGTTGGTTGGTTTGTTCTTTTTTCTTTTTGTTCTCTACTAGGAAAGGCTCCAGGGTTACAAGGAGGTGACAGGTCTTGGCTTCTCTTTTCTGCTTTTCAAGTGAGGTTCTTGCTTGCCCAAATTGGTTCAGACCCTGGAAGAGGCAGGCCAAAGGGTATGGAAAGATGGTAATTTGCAGAACTTATAGATGCTGAGTTTTTCATTCACAGTTTTAACTCCCATCTAAAGACCTTGAAACAGAGATATTTGCATTTTTGCAATGACCTGTGGAGGAATTAATGTGGCTGGAATTTCATCATCAATCTTAATTTTCTATTTTGCAATTTTCCTCTTTTTCATTTAAAAGCTTTACAGTTATTTTGGTCAATCTTTGCAGATTTTTCTGAGGTAAGTGCATTCATTTTCCATTTGTAATATGCACGAAGAAAGGCACAGAAAGAGGATAAAGGGGCAGTTGTTTGATAACTCCCTGGTAGAAGTGGTGGCACTCAGATTTGTAACTGTTCAACCAAGTCTGGGTTCCCACAGGATCCTGGGTGCATGGACCCTGCCTGTATGAACCTGGACAGGCAGAGCAGTCCTGCCTCCATTCCTCATTTACTTGATTTTTCTGGTTCTTTGTCTGGTCTTTGATTTATTGGCAAGGTCTTTCTTTTACTTATAAACCTGTTCTAAGAAGGTCTGGCTTTTGCTGTAAGTTTACGACCATAAATTTTCAGATGGTACAGGTCACCCTCTTAATCTAATTGAGCCAGCTCATCATTGTGAAGACATCATTTCATTTAGGGGGGTATTAGTTGCTATGGTTGTTTGCTGAGATTAACAGGGCCTGTGTTCTCTCAATTAGAGTTTTGGAAACGGCTCTCTCAGAAGAGATACTTTGGGAGGAATCATAGAGCTAAAGGGATCTTAGGGATCAACTGGTTTAGCTCCTTGGTTTTCAAATGAGTTCTCTAAGGCCGAGTATGTCACAGAAATTTTTCTAAGTTCACATGTATGGTTGATGGTTGTGCAAGGAGGCAACCCATTTCTGGTTCTTATTCTACATTTTATTCCATTCTGTCTTCAACAGTTTTCTTAAGGAGATTATTCATTAATTCCTTCAATATATTTTGCAGTCTTTGTATGTTTCAGGCACTGTGGTGGAAGGGTAAAGAAGCTGAAATCTTTGCTCCCAGTGTCTTCAGTGGGAGTCCAAACCCTTGCCTTGGAGAGGGTGGAGCCTGGGCCAGCATCATCAATTTCACCTGGGCTGTGTTAGAAATGCAGATGCTTAGGCTCCCAGGCCTGCTGGATCAGAATGGGCATTTTGACAAGATCCTGGGTGACTGGGTGCACCTTGAGGTTGAGATGCTCTTGTGTAGAGGAAAAGACATTTCAGAAGCAAAATCTAAGTCTTGAGGCTCAAGCTGGGAATCCTCCCTCCTCCTTCCTTGCCCCTTGCCCTGCCCTGCCCTACCTTTTACCTCCCACCTGCTTATCTGCACAATGTTGAACATAGCAACACTGCTGTGTTGTTGAGAGAGGAACGTTTGCCCCATTCTTAGCCTGTCCTCTAGCTCCGCCCATCTGGCACCTTCTGATCTTACCAGTCCTAATGTGACCCATTCACCCTGCAGACCTTTTGGTTTGACTTTTGTAATCACCTCTTAATGTCCTGCCCCCCTCCTAAAGCCATGCCCACTTTAGGGGTGAAGCAAGAGGACTGCCTTCTCAGGAAGCTCAGCACCTCAGACCTGTGAACCCTGTTAACCCCATGTGTCTTGGATGTTACCTCCACCTGCTGATGTTCTTTTATCTGTTTCATCTGGGACTGGCCTGTCTCATCAGGCAGTTGACAAAAGGGATTTGATACTTGCAGTCTTTTCCCAGTGCATTTAAAAGGCACCACTTGCATTTAATAAACTTCTCAAAAAGAAGCCCATACTGCTTTGAGTTCAGTTAAAAATAGTGTCATTTAGTCCATCAGGGTTTTTGCCTTGCCTTTCCTCCACCAGAGGTGAAAGGAAGTTGCAAATTTGTAGATGCATGAAAACCCTTAGCGTGTTTTTAGTAGTTCACTAGAATGGGGTTATTTGATTTGGTGACTCGAGCCAAAAATTACTTAATTTTTATGCTAATTAAGATTCTGTCTTTGTTGAGTCTCCTTTCTCCAGTTTGTTGGTGAACTTCCACTCAGTCTCTGCTCTTGGGAAGAAAGGCAGTTCGGCATCTGAGGGCTCCCTTCCATAGATGCCCCAGAAGGTTGAATAAGTTGCCCGAAGTCACACAGCCAGGAGTGAGTGACATGACCGTGTTTGCAGAGCCATGCACAGCACCTTTCTTAATTGCCCTGCTTGCTCCCTGTGTGCGCGCGCCTGGAATTACCCTCTCTTGTTTGCTACCTCACTTGGTTAGTCCCTCTCAAAAAGGCTTTCTTTGTTTTCATGAAGCAGATCCCCACAGTTTTCCTTGAGGGAGTTTTTCCTGTGCTGACCTCCTGCTGTCTTATCATGTCTCAGTAGCCTTTGAATATAGTAGTTGTAAACATAGTACCTCAATTCCTTAAGTTCTGCTTCATATCAGGACTACACAATTCACGTTTGGGGCTGGACTCTTTAGGGCTTGAGTTCTCATCATTCCTATGCTGACTAAATCATTTGATACAACGGTCATTGACTCAGCACATGTTTATTAAGCAACTACTATGACTTGTACTGTCATTAAACCGGTCCTTAATTTCTTCATCTATAAAAGGATGAAGACTCGCAATGTTCTTATGAGGAAAAGCTGACATAAGAGTTGGAGGATACATATGTATTTATGTGTGTTATTTGTATGTAGTTATGTATAACTCATGATGATGCTGTGATCATTCACAATAGGCCCTGAGTTTGGAGTTTTCAGTAGGGAGCAGGTTTCTTGAATCTCTTATACTCTTTCCTTTTATCTCCTGACTGGTTGGTGATCTGTGTACACAGTGTCTAGGTTGAAAGGTATCATCTATCATCTAGTTATCCACCAGGGAGGATGCACCATGTTCTTGTGGTGATGCATGAGGGAGGCTTAGTATAGGCATCCCAAAGCAAGGTTCTGGGCCAGCGTCTTAGTAAAAGTCTTCATCAACATTTACGTTGATCTTGTTACTCCGCTGTGGAACAATCTTGTTCTCGTTCTCTTTTTAAGGGAGTAAGTCCAAATTCCTTAGCTTGGCATTTAAGTCCTTCCATGGTTTGATTCTAAGCTGTCTTTCTTACCTCCTGGTTTCTGGACTGGTCTTCTGCTTCTGCATCTCTGCTCCACGTTTCTATTTCTCCAGTGCCTTCCCAGGCCTGCCTCCCTGCCTTGTACCCCTCATTTCTATGGGTCTAAATAATGTTGAACTTTAAGGCTCAGCTCAAATACTACTACTCACTATTCTCCACCTGCTGCCCCGCCCCTGGCCTATAGTGGTCCCAGCTGGAATAATACCCCCTTGTACTTCTGTAGTAATTTTTCTCTACTCTTCTGCCTTAGCACATTCTAGCTCAATTTATAGTTTTGTATTATTAAATATTTGAATAAATCAGGCAATGTAGTGCCATACTTAGGAGTTTCGAAGTCAGAGAGACCAGGTTTCTTTTACTACCACTCAGTCACTGTGTGTCCTTGGGCAGGTTATTGAACCTCTCTGAGCCTCAGTTTCCTCATCTGCAAAATGGAGGCAATAATACCTCCTCGACAGGATGGTTGTGAGGATGGAAGGATGTAAAGTACTTAGTAGGTACATGTTACATAGTAAGTACTCAGTAAATTAATGCATAATATAGTCATGGTTATTTTGGTGTAGATTAAGATGAGTTTGGGTCTCCTATGTTATTTTTGAGGGGTGTTTCCATGTAAATAGAATTAGAAGCCTCATCTTGGAAAGGACAACACTTCTTTGTTCTCTACTTGATTTCATTTTAAAACCCGACTCTGAAAATTTCATTAGCCTCAATGCTCTGGTTGGGAAAACAAATTCTCCAGAGTCAGGGCTGGCGATGGCCTCTTTTAGGAGATACAGTTTTAGGGAAATGGCCTCAGGAAAGCACGCAGATGTATAGTCAGAACGCACATTATGTAACAGCTGTGGCTGATGTGGTGGGTGGGTATATCATCCCCCTTGGTGGGATGAGAGGTTTTTTACATGTATTCCAGCCAGATCTGAAGGAACGTTGAGAGACTCTTGTGTGGTGACTCCATCCATTGACTCCTTCCCCTGCCCATGTCTCAGGCTTGAATACACTATATGAGAACGTGGGCCCTCTGAATGTAGTAGAGCAGTTTTTTCCATGTGAGGCCAGGGCCCTCTCTGGACATTTCTTAGTGGAACAGGATCTGTCCCCAGGACTGCCTTTAAGGCTGGCCTGTCATTTCTTCTCCAGTCTTAGCACACCTCTGATACAGTTCATTGCCACCTAGTGGCCACAGGTAAGACCACGCATTGCAGACACAGGCAAGTGCTATGGGGAATTTTGTTTGGTTGTAGGATTGGAACAGGGTCTGTTTGTTTTTGATTGTATACTGCAGGGATTTGGGCTGTAGAAGGGAATTTAACATGGGAGCATTGGCTGGGTGCGGTGGCTCAAGCCTATAATCTCCAGCACTTTGGGAGGCTGAGGTGAGGGATTGCCCGAGCCCACGGGTTTGAGAACAGCCTGGGCAACTTGGCGAGACCTCATCTCTACAATAAATAAGAAAATTAACTGGGCATGGTAGCGCTGGCCTGTAGTTCTGGCTACTTGGAAGTCTGCGGTAGAAGGATCACCTGAGCCCAGCAGGTCGATGTTGGAGTGACTGTGAACGTTCCTCTGCACTCCAGCCTGGGCGACGGAGTGAGACTCCAACTCAAAAACAAAAACAAACGAACAAGCAAAAAAATATGGGAGCATCACTTGCTTTTCTTATTGTTAAGCACACTGAACTAGGTTTAAATCGCCACACAGACTTTGGGAAATGGTGAGTAGGGGGAAGTGCCACTCCAAGCACCGTTTCCGTAGTGCGGGTTCTCGGTTTGCCCAGATATGGGGTGAGAGAAGAGGGATCTCTGGGGATTCTTCCTTCAACTGTTTCAACTCCAGGCTTGGGGCTGTGCTGGGGCCAAGGGAGGACTCGTTGCTGTGGCTAGCCGTCAACTTGTTTGCAGCTCGTTTCTCCAGGCCCCTTGGTCTGGAGGAGGTTTAGCTTTGTGTTCCTGTGGCAGTGGCTCTCCCAGCACTCTGTAGGACTCTTCCTAGTGGGTGACATCAGGGGAAGTGGCTACATGTGAATAGTGCCAAGGTCTAAGCAACCCTATGTAAGTTGGAGAGTTTCTCCTTACTTTCCTGCTTTTTTTCACTTTTCATTTATAGAGCTGGGAGGTTCACCTTTGATGAAGGCGAGTGGCCCAGTGGAGCACTTGCCCTCCTCTTGCTCTTTGTCCTTTCTGTAGCACCCCTCTCAGTCAAGCAGTAGCGTGCTTGGTTCTAGAGATGGAGTGGTGAGCATGAAAGGGCCTGATTCTCGTCCTTATGGAAATTGAGACATTACTTGAATAATTACCTGGCTACATATTAAATCGCTCTGAAGAAAAGGTGTATACTACTCAGGGAATGAAAAATTGGGTTCGGTTTGGCCTGGCTAGGGAAGTCAGGGAAGGCTTCCTGGAGGAAGGAACTTTGGAGCTGAGGGCTGCAGGCAGAGTTGGCATATGGTAGCAGGTAGAAGTAGGGCATACTCCAGGAACTGGCAGAGGCCAGGGCAGCTGGAACCCAGTGAGAGGTGAGAGGCCAGACCCTGCAGGACCTCTCACACCTTGGGAAGGACTGGGTCTTCATCTCCAGATCTCTGGGAAGCCATCAGAGAGCTCACTGCTGGTGTTGATACGATTGAGTGGAGAACTGACTGGATAGACAAAAATGGATGTGGAGAGTCCAGAGAGAGGAAGTGGCAGTTATCCAGGCCATTGGGGTGTTTGGTTAGGGGTTCCTGATAGTGATTGGAAGGAGTAGACGGCATGGAGAGATGCCTAGGGGTAAAATGGACACACTGGGGAGTGGATGTGGCACATGAAGGAATCTGCCACGTTGAAGGATGACAGGTGGTGTCAACCTGAGTGTAGGATGAATGGTGGCACCCTTCATCACACTGGGAATGCGAGAAGAAGCCCTTGACTGACTCTTCGGGAGGATGGTAGGGAGGGCAGAGAGTGTTTGGTTTTGTGGGTATTGAGTGTGACCTGGGGACAGAGGTGTGGCTGAATTTGCAGTCTCTCAGGGCGCTTGTCCATCTCTCAGTGTTCAGTTGTAGGTCCTCCTAGGGAACTCATAGATGTTCTACCGGGAAGCCTCCTTGCATTTCTGTGCCCTCCAGGTCTGTACCACAGGCTTTGAGGGATACTGTGTCCAGCCCTGTCTGGGTATCCTTTGTATGTTATGATGTGAAGTCATTCATGAATAGTTCCAGAATTGTTCCAAACACAAAGTGATGAGGCATAAAGAGGAGGTGTAACTGGTGTTCTGGGAGGAGGAGAGTAATACGGCTGAGGAGTTGGTGTTCTTGTGCTTTAAGCAGCCATGTGGCAAATATTGTTGCAGGTTTCAGCCTCAGCTGTTGTCTTTATTACCAGTAGTCCCTTTCCAAGTCCAGAGAGAAAGGTGTGACTGAGCAGCAAAACATCTTCAGGGTAGTTAATACTTTGGTAACTTTGGAGGTCACAGAAAGACAATTGATGCATCAAAATGAATTATCATTGTAAGGTATCCTTAGTCCTTCATTACATTAGGAAGGAGTAGTCAAGCTGTGCCTAGAATGAGCCATGCAATGTACAGAGTACCTGTGTGGGATATTCACTGGATTCTCACTCCCCAACCCACAGGCTGACGGCTTCTGTCAGATGACATAGCTGAGACTTTATGACCAAAACAGGCTTTATGGTGTATACATGTGGGCATTTGTGTGTGTACATGTATGTTAACTTTAACCAAGGAGAAAAAGGAATGACTTGACTTGTGGTATTACTGGAAAAACTTGTGTAAAATTAAGATAGATTCTAACTTCAAAAAATTATGATAAACCTTGTTTTAATGAAAGAAGGATCATACTTGGGTTAAATTCTCTTAATCTCCATG
>CAUYQG010066327.1:0-14628 GCA_963574415.1 Tarsius wallacei | reverse complement strand
AGTTAAAATCTTACTCTGCCATGCAGGCTGGAGTGCAGTGGTGAAATCACAGCTCACCACAGCCTTGACCTCCTGGGCTCCGATGATCTTTCCACTTCAGCCTTTCAAGTGGCTGGGGCTACAGGCATGCACCATCATGCTCAGCTAATTTAAAAAAAATTTTTTTGCAGAGACAAAGTATTGCTGTGTTGCTCAGATGAACTCAAACTCCTGGACTCAAGCAATCCTCCTGCCTTAGCCTCCCAAAATGCTAGAACTACAGGTATGAACCACTGCACCTGACTTGAAAGGAATTTTTAAAAGTTGTTTACAACAGTGTAAAGAGCTCCAGCACAGTGAGCATAGAGCAACCAAAGGAGAAAAGTAGCCCTGTGCTGCAGAGAATCCAAGGGCACATAAACCCTAGCTATGTGTCCTTCCATTTGCTTGCATGTACATTGCCAGCACCAAGTGAGGGTAAATGAGAGAATTAGAAGAATGGGGGGAAATTTAAAAAAAAATCTTATAAAGCAGAACCTCTGTTCTCAGCTTGGTTGTTGTAACTTTCAGTTTTTAATTTTTAATTTAATTTTATTTTTTAATAATTTTATTTTCTCTGCTGAGATTCTCTATCTCATCTGTTCAATCATAAGATCATATTTTCCTTTAAGTCTTTGAACATATTTATACTAGCTGCTTTAATGTCTTTGATAAAAACTGACATCTGAGCCATGTAGTGATCATATTTTTTTAGTCTCATAGGCCTAAAATATTTATTATCTTGCTCTTTACAGAAAAAGGTTTCACTCCTGCTCTCGAGCATGGTCTCTACTGCCAAGGTATGGCCTTTCTGTTGTTTCATATAGATGCCTGGGGTGTTGTAAAAGTCAGTAACTAATGGAGCCAGAAATTGGTTTTCCAACAATTCTTAACCTCTAGTATCTCTGTTCCATTCTCAACCCCTCAGCAGCCACTCTCTGGTAATCCTTGATTTGTCTTTCTATGGGCATATAAAGCCCATCCCTCTGCCAAGGACTTGCAGGAAAACCTATTCATAGTTATGCATGCTAAGGATTTTTAGGAAATTCCCCCACATAATTCTGCCTTTGTTCTCTGTGTAGTTTCCTCCTTCCTGGTGTCCTGCCCTGCAGAATTCAGCCACATCAGTAACCCCAAACTCTAAAGTCTTCCTCCTCAGCTCCATGGAACCACCATGCTATGCTTGGGTTCCACATTCCTGCACTGTAGTCAGGAATTTGTTTCTAGACAGAGTGCTGGGCAATTGTCTAAGTTTCTCTTTCTTAGGGATTGCAGTGTTATGTTGCTTTTACCCAGTGCCTGGAAATCATTGCCTCATGTATTTTGCCAAATTTTATAGAATTTCCCCATTGGAAAAAAAAAAGAGGAAAATGAGAAATTTTAAAAAGGAAAATAGTATGTTTTAAAATTTTGGTGAGAGGACTGCCTGAGCCCATGGATTCGAGAACAGCCCAAGCAACTTGGCGAGACTTCATCTCTACAATAAATCAAAAAATTAGCCGGGTGTGGTGGCACATGCCTGTAGTTCTGGCTACTCGGAAGGCTGAGGTGGAAGGATCACCGGAGCCCAGCAGGTCGACACTGGGGTGGCTGTGAGCATGCCACTGTACTCCAGCCTGGGCAACGGAGTGAGATTCCAACTCAAAAAAAATAAAAAAACTTAGTGACGTCTGATCCTTTCACAGGCTGTCTTTGAAATAAGTTCACTACAATCCTGGGGATATCATAAAAGAAAATTTTAACTCATCTGAAGGGCAGAAACATAAAATAGAAATATAATATTTCAGTTGTTAGTTCAAGTCTTATATATCATCTTCACATACTTTTCCATAAGACTAACTCTGAGCTTTGGAGAGCTTTATCTGCTCTTGCTATCTACCTAAACAATGCTATGAAGTCAAAAGTAAATAGATACGCCATTTGACCTCAACTTTCTCAACTTAAAAAAATTTTCAATTTCATGTGGATCCATTCCTGAAGGAGTTCATGGTACTGATAGAATTTAAACTATTAACCGTATTTTATCAGTTGTCAGATAATTTTTTTAATTTTTATTTTTTGATTTTCTTGTGTAGATGTGGTCTCATTATGTTGCCTACACTGGTCTCCAACTTCTAGGTTCAAGCAATCCTCCCACCTTGTCCTCCCAGAGTGCTGGGGTTACAGGTGTGAGCCACCACGCCCAACCAGTTTTCAGAGAATTTTTTTAAGGGTCGATGTTACAAAAGCTGTGAGGAAAACCTAGAATGAGAGAGGATCCTTTCATAGCTATTTTAAGTATCAGTTTGGAAATAAGAAAGAATATGCTGTACGATTATCAGCAGCTTACTCTCATAGATAAAACATGATTTTTAAAAAATCAATTTTTAGATAATTGCCAGCATAAGGATTTTTTTTGCATAATGATCCTTGTAAAAAAAAATTAGTGCTTAATATTTTTTAAACGTTTTTTGACATTCTTGGAATATATGCGGACATATAATGAAGATTCAATTTTTTTTTTTTTTTTGAGTTGGAGTCTCACTCTGTTGCCCAGACTAGAGTACACTGGCCGCTCCCGGCCACCGCAGCCTCAACCTGCTGGGCTCTGGCAATCCTTCCGCCTCAGCCTTCCAAGTAGTTGGAACTACAGGCGCGCGCTACCACACCCAGCTAATTTTTTGATTTATTGTAGAGATGAGGTCTCACCAAGTTGAATTGCCCGGGCGGGTCTCAAACCCGCGGGCTCAGGCAATTCACTCACCCCGGCCTCCCAAAGCGCGGGATTACAGGCTGAACCACCGAGCCCAGCTAAAAATTCAATTTTTTTATGTGTTAGATTATCCTATCAGCACTACAACATAAAGATAAGACAAATGAAGCAGGAAGCTAAATGCCTAAGTTTGAGCCAGGCAGCAGCACCACAAGGAGAGTTTGCCCTCAGATGAGCACACCACCCCCAATGATGTGGAGAGTAAGATACCAAGTTATCAGGAACTCCCAAGCTCAGATTTGTTAATAATCAGCAATCACAAACATTTGAGGAGAACTAACATCATAAGAAACAGTAATCTATGCAATGAAGAGACTTTAACAAAAAAAAAAGAAAGGGGTTCTAAAATTACTATAGTTAATATTTTTGGTGAATTAAGAGACAATGCAGACTGGGTGTTAAGAAAAGATCTTACAAGAGAAAAATCGTTTTTAAAGTTAAAAAACTCAACAGGCAGACTGAACAGCAGAAAAGACACAGCTTAAGAGTAAATTAGTGAACTAAACTATCAATCCAAGGCCTTCTTTGAGAATGCAACACATAAAGAGAAAGACAGTATGAAAGAAAAGTTAAAAGATATAGAGGACAAATCCTCAAATTCCAACAACATTCCCAAGTGGTTTTATTTATGTGGCTGTCATTCCCTTCCTGCTTTTCTTTTTGGAAAAAAATATGTTATTTTAGCCAGCCTTTTCTCTTCCTCTAATTGAGGCACTGCACAGCCCACCATTAGAGCCAAAGGCACCACCACACCTGGTGAGCTGAGATGACACCAACAGAGGAGGTGCCAACCTGGCCAGAGAGCATACCCTCTAGTGCCACATGGCCCGAGGTGGTCCCTCCCTGTGTGTGCTGGCCTGTTATTCCTCTTTCCCAAGCCTAGGCCTCAAATAAAGGTGTGCTCATGGAAGGGTCTGAGGAAATGAGACTCAGGAAGACCTCCCTGCATAGAGTCTCCAAAGTTCTAGCTAAAATTTAGCCTGTCCTGGGACTGCACAGTTCTAGCAGTTAAGTCAGACTTCCTAAAAATGGAAGGCTGAAGTGCTTCTCTCTCTGTCTCTCTAGCCTTATACTGACTGGGAGTTCTTAGACGTTTCATCAGCAACTACTATGTGTAGCTCTAACAGCATGTTCATGGAAAGCCCAATTAAGGGCTTTCACTATTGCCACCATTTAAACGCAGCTGTAAGCAATTAAATTTTAAGAATAAACAACAAGCCAATGTCCATGAACCCTTTGGTGGCTGCCCAAGATGTGAACCAAGCTGGAGTTCCCTAACTTGCGAATGCCAACAGAGGCTGAGTTCAGAGACCCGTGACCCTGACCCTTCAGTGGTTTCCACAATTGTGCAAACACACATGCCAAATTCTGGTGGACAACATCCTAACTCTGAAAGAGTAACAATCTGTCAGGACTGAAAGAGTGGAAATCAATCGAAATGAAAGAGGAAAAAGCAGCCTTGCTGTGAATCAGGCCAGGAGGACAGGCACAGAGAAAGGCAGCTGCGAAGGTCACAGGAATGATCATTTCTCTAAGGTCAGGCTGCAGCTTGAAATGGTATAAAGACTCTCTCTTTGAGTGACTACTGCTTTTTCATCAATGACGCCTTCAGACCTATTTCATTAATCTTGTCTATTTCTAGGGATACACAACTGGTAAGGCACCCTGTCCTTACGTCACCACCCAAGTCCTGATAAATCACTGCTTCTACGAATCCCACCTCAGACACGGCAACCAGCAACCAATTTAGAAGTGACCTTTGCTTCCTCAGGCTTGCCTCAGACCGCTTCAGTGGGAGCTCAAGCCTTGCAAAAGACACTTTCCTCCTCCCTCATGTTGAGAAGCGTTCTATGGCTCCTGTGGAATGTTCTCCCTCTCACTGTACTGAGTCAATAAATCAGATTCTAACAGACTCATCGCTGGTGGTCTTCGGAAGATTAGGCGTTAATACCTCTGAGAAAGTTCCTGAGCAACTGCTTCATGAAGGCATGAACTGCTTCTCTGAAGCCTGTGTGGTCAACGTCTGATCATAATGCACAGCTAAGACAAAACTCCCAGGTGCTGATTTCTCACAGCCTTCCAGGTGCCAGCTTCTTCCTATGACAAGTCTGCTTTAACGAGCTCTTAACAAAAGAGCTGATCAGTAGCGGGTACAAAGTGCACTGATATGTTATCTACTGTGAGGGAACATTTTTTGAGTGCCAAGCGTGTGTGTGTGTGTGTGTGTGTGTGTGTGTGTACGCCAAGCACTGTGATAAATGCCTGACAACATTTAAAACTCAGAATAACCCTTCAAAGCAGTTACTATTATTATCTCCATTTCATAAACTATGAAATAGGGTCACAGAATAAGAAGTAGCAAAGAGGGCCAGGCATGGTGGCTTAAGCCTGTAATCCCAGCACTTTGGGAGGCCAAGGCAAGTGGATTCCCTGAGTCCAGAAGTTCAAGACCAGCCTGGGCAACTTGGTGAGACCTCATCAGTATAATAAATCAAAAACTTAGCTGGGCATGGTGGTTCGCGCTTGTAGTTCCAGCTACTTGGAAGGCTGAGGTGGAAGGATCGCCTGAGCCCAGCAGGTCTAGGCTGCAGTGGCCGTGAGTGTGCCACTGCACTCCAGCCTGGGTGACAGAGTGAGACTCTGACTCAAAAAAAAAAAAGAAAGAAAGAAGAGAAATAGCAAAGTAGAGGACGAAGATTTGAATCCAGGTAGTCTAACTTCACAGCCAGGCTGAACCAATAAACACATAGAACTGGTTTAGTTTCATCTCTGCCATAACCTTGCCATAACCTTGGATAAACTACTCATGCCTAAGGTTCAGACTCTTCATTTTCAAATTAGGGATGTTCCAGGACATATGATTTCCATACCATTCCTGTGAACTCCATTTTGCAAGTTCAACTACTTCTAGACTTTTTATCAAGAACTGTGAAGGGTCTGAAACTTTATCCTACCTGATAGCTAAGAAGCCGGCTTGCCAGTCAGGCTCGGTGGCTCAGCCTGTAATCCCAGCACTTTGGGAGACTCAGGCGAGTTCAAGACCAACCTGGGCAACTTGGCGAGACCTCGTCTCTGCAATAAATAAAAAATTAGCCGGGTGTGGTAGCACGCGCCTATAGTTCCGGCTACTTGAAAGGCTGAGGTGGAAGGATCACTGGAGCCCAGCAGGTAGACACTGGGGTGGCTGTGAGTATGCTGCGGAACTCCAGCCTGGATGACAGAGTGAGATTCCAGCTCAAAAAAAAAGAAAAAAAGATGGCTTGCCATAGTTTCATGGATGTGGGTAGAAAACACAAGGTGCCCAAGTCAGAAACAAAGGACTGTATTGCTAATAGAAGAGCAGGTAACATGAGCTTCCTGTCTATGTCAGTTTCCCTTGCTCTCCAAGTAACACAGAGCAGCTCACGTGGAGGCTGCACGTGCAGAAAGTTTGCATCACAGAGGAGGGACCCCGAGCATAGGGAACCCAACCCTTTTTTAAAGGACAGTAAGCCTGACTGACCTTTCCCCAGAGGTAGACATGATCTTTATCATACTGGACAGTAAATAAACATGCCCTCTGGAAAAAGATACTCTCTCTATTCCAAGGATGTTCACTATGCCAATATTGAAAATATAGTCTGAAACAAAAGTTTTCAGGGCTTTTTTTCACAAGATGTGCAGAAATGGAGAGGCCTGTGGATAATTGTCTTCCAAAAAACATCCATTCCTTATGATTCTACTTCCTTGGCTTCTGATGAATTTTCTCATAAGTGAGTCACTCTCTTAGTCATTCTTATTACTCTGACTGGTACTGGCTGGGGCCAAATCTATTCATTTTATCTGACACAACATTTAAAGTTACTATCGAAGGACCTAAGCAGCAGGATGAGGCCAACCCGCAGCGTTGGCTTCAATCGTGCCCACAAAGTCCTGGACCCACCCAGCTAAACAAATCTCATAAACCATCAGTCATTAAGGTCCTGAACTGACCTTTCCACACAGCTTGAGGCATTAACACAGGTGTTATCAGGATGTATTAGTGATGTACTGTCTCTGCCTTGGCCCACAAGGAAGAATCTAAGGCAGTTCTGACATCCAGAATAATCCTAGCCAATGGGTTGAAACTGACCTGATTGGTTCTCAGGCCCAAAGTGGTGATCACTTTACTAAAGTCAGGGACACATTTTATACCACCTTTTGTAACTAGATGACTTTTATTGTGGAGAAGACAGTTTGTAATGTATGCATGAATAATATCAGTTATCCCTCTTAGGGGAGGTTCCACCAAGTCATCAAGAATAGCTTTATTTGGGGGCAATCTCTGTGGTCATCTTAGGGATACAGGGAGGCAAACTCATGCTCAGATTCCATATAAGAATTGCCGTGCTAGGGTCCACATGGTACCCCTGGAAAGAAAATGGCAATTGTTGGGATCCCCCAAGTGAGATTCACATTAGTCAAAGAGCATAGTTGGAGTGCCTCCATCGTGGCTTCCAGGCAGGTTGGTAAGCCCTAGAGTTCCCAGCTCAGTTTGAGTAACTGAGTCTAGGCCTTGTTTTGCTGCAAGTTCCACTTGTCCAGTTTGTCCACTCCACTCCACCAACCAGACAGTGTCCATCTACCTCACAGAATGTCCACAGGAATAGTGGTGGGGAAGTTGACCATAGGTGTTGATGGATGTTTTGGTAGGAGGTGAAGAAGTTGGGGCCACCCCGTGCAGTTTCCTAGCGGCCTCCTCGGTCAGGTTAAGAGGAGTAGCAATCAACATGGTCAGGGCTATCTGGCAGGGAATAGCGGATCCAATAGCCAGTTCAATGTAAGGGGTTTGCCAAGGCTGAGGAGGCTCATGCCAAGGCATTTTTCTTTGTGAGGAAGACTTCAGGAGCATTGCTGAAAGGCAAAAGATCATTCATGTCTCTCCCTCCCACATACCTCCTGGGATCAAGGGTCTTCCTTCCTCGGGTACCTGGGTGTTGCTCTCCCCCCTTCACCACATAATCAGTGAACCTATCCCCGTGGCTCTCACTTCATCTGCTTTCAATCATCTCCAGCTCACACTCAAAGCTGTTGCTTGCATGCTTGTGTGTACAAGGAAAAAGATATCTCTTGAAAACTTTCAGAGATCTATAACGTTCCCTACCCTGGCCCACTTACATCACAACAGAGGGACTCTGTGAGCAATGTACTCAGCCAAGTGGTTATTATCTTTAGAAAGGCAGGAGCTATGGTAAATCCAGGAACCAGGAAGACAGGAATCAACAAGCCATCAGAATCTTGGAGCACCAACAATTCCTTTTCATCCTTGGTTTGAATACTCAAGGTCTAATTTCACAACTGAATTTTAACTTTGGCTTAGTCTGACTCACTTGTCCACCTTTGGGCCAGGAAAGTGGAAAGTTCCACTAAGGACATCTGGAATTGGGGATGGTAGTACCTCAGAGGAACAGGAAAAGGATACAAGGATATCAGTCTGGCAAACCCAACAAATGTCTACTATAGGGGGTCACATTTTTGTCACATTTCTCCATGAGTTCCCTCTTGACTGGTAAAGAAAAAAAAATATTTTTTTTTAGTATTTAGTAAGGAAGATTTTATTCAAGCTACAACAATGGGGTTTTGTAGTAAGGGAGAGAACTTGGCGTAACTCTGAATACAAGGACAAGTGGAGATTCAAACCAAGGAGTAGGTTGGGTGTCAGTAGACAGAAACTTACTAAACATCAGAAATAACTTTGATGAAGAAAACATCAAGCCGGGCTCAGTGGCTCAGCCTGTAATCCTGTGCTTTGGGAGGCCAAGGTGAGTGGATTGCCTGAGCCCGCAGGTTTGAGACCCGCCTGGGCAACTTGACGAGACCTCATCTCTACAATAAATCAAAAAAGTAGCTGGGCGTCATCGGAGGATGGATCAAAGGATCATCGGAGCCCAGCAGGTCGAGGCTGCGGTGGCCGGGAGCGGCCACTGCACTCCAGTCTGGGCGATGGAGTGAGACTCCAACTAAAAAAAAAAAAGAAAGAAAAAAAAAGAAAACATCAGAGATAAGGGTGGATTCTGGCTAACCCACCTTGACAAGATTATTGTGGAAGGTAGGCCAGGGTGACAAGATGTCAAGGTAGGGGGTTAAGGAATTCGGTCAGAAATCAACAATGGTCAGATGCCAAATGTGAGGGATTTTCACTAAACTGGCCAGCAGGATTCTTGCTAAAATTGGACTCAACAGGCAGAGCCACTGGACTAAGGACAGAGCCCAAAGTTGGGAACTAGGCAGAAAGAGAACTCAGAGGCGCCTGGCTCAAGTTTGGTCAAAGGACAGTCTCTGTCACAACTCGTTGTATTTTTTGCAGCCGCACATTTCATTAAGCCTTTTATCAACCTCACGGTAAGTGAGGATCATTAAAACAATAACAACAATAATGAAAACAACAACAACAAATGTAAGCAGTCTGGAAGAGACAGGAGCAGTGCACCAATTTGCCCTGCTAGATTCTGAATACATGATTCCATGACTAAGTTATTACCATCACTTGACTTAATTTTACTTGAAAAAGATTTTGTTCACAGTGAGCTTTGAAAACTGAGTAATTATTTGAAACGAAAATGTAGCCTAACTTAGAACATTTTTTGAGTGGGAGAATGGGTGGGCTATCTAGACCGCTACTGTCACTAGTAGCCACATGTGGTTACTGAGTGCTGGAGATATAGCCAGTCCAAACCAAGATATGCTACAGATGGAAAATACGCACTGGTTTTTAAAGACCGAGTATGACAAAAAGTCAGAGCGTACTACAGCTCCAAGATTGCAAACATTGCAAGTAATCTACACTTGAGGCAAGTGCGACTGAAGATGGGTGGGGCCAACCTGAAAGCCCATGACATCAGAAAGACCATGGTGGGAGGCATACTTGTAGTCCTGGAGGAAGTGGGCTGAGACTATTAGGACTACCTTTTTTATGATTCTGTATATGGTCAAAGAGAATTCACTGGGGACAACATCTGTGTGCCTCACATTTTCAAAGAAAAATGATTATCATGGGTACAGACCACAGCCATAGACTATTAGGATTAAAATTAAAAATGGGACAGGGCATGGTGGCTCAATCCTGTACTCCCAGCACTTTGGGAGGACTGAGGCAAGAGGATTGCCTGAGGCCAGGAGTTTGAGACCAGCCTGAGCAACATAGCAAGACCTTGTCTCTACAATAAATCAAAAAATTAGCAGGGTATGGTGGTGTGTGCCTATAGTCCCAGCTACTTGGAAAGATGAGGCAGAGGGATCGCCTTAGCTTAGGAAGTCAAGGCTGCAGTAGCTATGGTCATACCACTGTCCTCCAACAGAGTGAGACTCTAACTCAAAAATAAAAAATAAAATAAAATAAAAAGAAAGAAAAATGGGCAAAAGTTCTGAATATACATTTCTCAAAAAAAAAAAAAAAGACATACAAATGGCCAACAGGTATATTTTTTAAAATGCCCAAGAGCACTAATTATAAAGAAATGGAAATCAGAACTACAATGAGATATCATCCCATCCCAGTTAAAATGATTTTTATTTAAAAGATAGGGAATAACAGATGCTGGCGAGAATGTGGAGAAAGGGGAACCTCATACACTGTTGATAAGAATGTAAATTAGTACAGCCACTGTGGAGAACAGTATGGGAGGCCTAAAAACAGAACTACCATAAGATCCTCTACTGATATATCTCCAAAAGAAAGGAAATTAATATAGCAAAAAGACATCTACACTCCCATGTGTATTGCAGCACTAGTCCCAACAGCCAAGATATGAAGTCAACTTAAGTGCCCATCAATGAATGAATGGATGAGGAAAATGTGGTATATATACACAATAGAATACTATTTATCCACAAAAAAGAGTAATTCTGTCATTGGAGGCAACATGGATGGAAATGGAGGTCATTATGCAAACTGAAATAAACCAGACACAGAAAGAAAAGTGTCATATGTTCTCATCCAAACATGGGAGCTAAAAAGTAGATCTCAGGAAGATGGACAGGAGGTTGATGGCTAACAGAGGCCTGGAAAGATAGGAGGAGGGGTAATAAAGAGATGTTGATTAATGGATACAGATATACGGTTTGATAGAAAATACAACATATGGCGTTGAATAAATCAGCAGGGTGACTACAGTTTATAATAATCTACTGTAAATTTCAAAAAAGCTAGAAGAGAATAATTCAAGTAGTTCCGGCATAAAGAAAAGATACATATTTAAGGTGAGGGAGACCCCAAATACACTCATTTGATCTTTACAAACTATATGAATGTATTACATTATCACCTGAAACTATGTACATCTATTATGAACCAAAGCAAAAGAGTTTTAAAAAATGAATTCAGACTTGCCCCAATCTGTCCAAGTGTGTCCTTTCACAACTTATCCTCTCAATTTTGCTGTTTGGCTCCTCCCATTCTTTTTTTTTTTGGAGTTGGAGTCTCACTCTGTCGCCCAGGCTGGAGTGCAGTGGCACACTCACGGCCACCCG
This sequence comes from Tarsius wallacei, assembly GCA_963574415.1. Taxonomy (NCBI): domain Eukaryota; kingdom Metazoa; phylum Chordata; class Mammalia; order Primates; family Tarsiidae; genus Tarsius; species Tarsius wallacei. The sequence continues at coordinate 3,371 of CAUYQG010066327.1, read as the reverse complement.
AGCATTGACCTGCTGGGCTCTGGCAATCCTTCCACCTCAGCCTCCCAAGTAGCTGGAACTACAGGTGCGCGCTACCACGCCCAGTTAATTTTTGACTTTTTTATTGTAGAAACGAGGTCTCGCCAAATTGTCTGGGCTGGTCTCAAACCTGCGGGCTCAGGCAATCCACTCGCCTCAGCCTCCCAAAGTGCTGGGATTTCAGGTCCTCCCATTCTTAAAATCCCAATACAGATATCACCCTTTGCCTGAGGATCACGAGCTAACTACCTCACTATCAAAGACCACCGTGATTCATTCAAAACAGTTTGATTTTAGTGTCTCAATTCAATTTGTTGTTTTGAGTTTGTTTTTTTGTTTTTTTGTTTTTTTGAGACAGGGTCTCGCACTGTCCCCCAGACTGGAAAGCTATGGTGCGATCATAGCTCACTGCAGCCTCACACTCCTGGGCTCAAGTGATCCTCCTGCCTCAGTCTCCTGAGTAGCTGGGACTACAGGCACGCACTACCATGTACAGCTAATTTTTTCTTTTTCTTTTTGTAAAGCCAGGGTCTTGCTATGTTGCCCAGGCTGGTTTAACTCCTGGTCTTAAGGGATCCTCCTGCCTTAGCCTCCCAAAGTTCTGGGACTACAGGTGCAAGCCACCCTGTCCAGCCAATTTGTAGTTCTTAATTGTCAGTGAGTTTGAGCATCTTTTCATGTTGGAACTCCGTATATAGTGCTTTTTATGTTAACTCCCTGCTTGTGTTCATTTTCTTTTTTTTGTTATTTATAAATATCTCTTAACATGCTTTATAAAGTAATCTTTGCCTTTTGTGTGGCAACATTTTTTCTGTTTGTCATTTGTCTTTAATGTATTTTTAGTATATTAAAGTTGAAGATATATGTCATTATTAACTTTTGATACAGGGTCTCACTCTGTTGCACAGGCTGGAGTGCAGTGGCCCAATCACAGCTCACCCCATAGCCTCAAACTCCTCGGCTCAAGTGATTCTCCCACCTTTACCTCTGAGTAGCTGGAACTACAGTCATGGGCCACCACACCTGTCTAATTTTTCTATTTTTTCTAGAGACAAGGTTTTGCTTTGCTGCCAGACTGGTCTTAAACTCCTGGCCTCAAGTGCTCCTCCCGCTTCAGCCTCCCAAAGTGCTGGGATTACAGGCATGAGCCACCGTGCTTGGCTAGATATACATATCCACATGTATACATAAACAATATAGATACGGAAAGAGAAAGGGAGAGGGAGAAAAAGAGAATGATTGATTCAATTATGATTTTTCTTATAAAAAATAGATTTGATTTTGAGCAGCTGCAGTGCTGGGTGCTTGTTCTAGGTGCTGGTGACAAAGAAGTGAGTGACATAGGCCAAGGGCTTGCTCTCATGGAGTCCATCTATTAGTGGGCTCACACCTATGAATGTTTACATTTCCTTCCATTTATTGGGCTGCTCTGTTGTTTGAGTTATCCTTCCATACATACGTATGAGGGACAAAAAACCTGAAATCTATTTTTTAAATTGTGTGTTTATTCTTACATGTTTAAACTTCAGTAACCTTCAAAGTACTCCCTGTTGGTTGCAATACGCCTATTGAGATGCTTTTTCCACCGCTCAGAACAGTTTTTGAACTTGTCCATTTTGTTGCCTTTTAGTGCTTCTGCCGTTTTTTGTTTCACCTCTTCCCCATCGGCAAAATGTTTCCCTTTGAGGACTTTTTCATCCAGGGAAACAAACAAACAAAATCACTCAAGGCAAGATTGGGTGAATAGGGAGGGTGGGGCATGGGGGTCATGCCCTTTTTGGTCAAAAGCTGCTGAACAATCAGCCAGGTGTAGGCAGGTGCATTCGTAAATCATTCATCATGAAATGGGCAAATGAGTTGAAAGAATCTCCAAAAGATAATAAATAAATAACTGAAGCCAAATGCAGCCTCTCACAACAACACTAACTGGTACACTGATGCCGTTTTTGGGGGGTCCTCCCTCATATATACAGCATTATGGTATTAAGGGTAGAATCCTTTTCTTATAAATATTAATAGACTTATGATGGATGTTGTTTAGAATTAAAGTTTTAGCTTAATGGATATCCCAGGTGATCATCTTGGAGCTGGTTCTCCTGAATCTTCTCTCGGAGGGCTGGCTCATACCTTCCAAGCCAGGAACTTTCCTAAAGCGGGCAGCAGGCAACATGAAAGGTGACAAGACTGGCATTCTCACATCAAGAAAAGGGATTACAATGTCTTAAACACAGGCCTGCTGTTCAGTTGTCAAAAGGCCACAAGGCTGCCAGATGAGTGTAGCCAACTAATGGAACCTGTCAGTTGAGAGGTTATCAACCCAAAAAGCAATGGGAAACTTCTCTAGTTAATGACTCTCCTTGACAGAAGCTTGACAATGGCCTTGATTAATTTACTATAATGGTTAAGCAATTGTAAAATTAAGAAAATTGCTCTGGGCACTTATAGTGTCATGATACAAACAAGGGTATTGTTTGCTATTCAAATTTTGTGGGTTACTGATTTAGGAATCAGCTAATGAATCAGATTAATTCTATATTAGTGTCAAGGTAATGAGAGAAAAATGTAACAAACAGTTTATTTATACTTTCAGGAGTAAGCTGACTGTGATTAATGAACCAGCTGGGGTTTGGTAACTACTTTTATTTATATGGTGCAATAGAGATATTTACAAGGAATAACTCTTCTGAGGCAGCTGATGATTTATATACTGAGTGACATCTTGATTTAGGCATAAATTGCAATTTGTGCTTGGTGATAAGATCTCTGATGTTTGCTTTCTCCTGTCTTTGGCAAGTACGCAAGATGAAAAGTAACTAGCACTTCAACCTAGGTAATATAGCAAGACCTCACCTCCACGAAACAATCAAACAGCAAGTTGGATGTGGTAGCGTGCACCTTTGTCCCAGCTATGTGGGAGGCTGAGGCGGGAGGATCAATCTGAACCCACAAGGTTGAGGTTGTGGTGATCCATGGTGGTGCCACTGCACTCCAGCCTGGGCAACAGAGTGAGACTCCAACTCAAAAACAAAAAAAGGAACTAGAATAAGTCTAAGGTTTTTCTTAATTTTTTTTTTTTTTTTTTGAGTTGGAGTCTCACTCTGTCGCCCAGACTGGAGTGCAGTGGCCGCTCCCGGACACTGCAGCCTCGACCCGCTGGGGGCTCCAGCAATCCTTCTGCCTCAGCCTTCCGAGTAGCCGGAACTACAGGCGAGCGCTACCACGCCCGGCTAATTTTTTGATTTATTGTAGAGATGAGGTCTCGCTTGCCCAGGCGGGTCTCGAACCCACGGGCTCAGGCAATCCACTCACCTCAGCCTCCCAAGGCGCGGGATTACAGGCTGAGCCACCGAGCC
>CAUYQG010066320.1:0-35583 GCA_963574415.1 Tarsius wallacei | reverse complement strand
CGGGCGTCCGGGGTGGAGAATGTAGAGTCCTGGTTTCCCGGGGCTTTATCTTGTCACCCGGTTATGCAAATAGAGCGTATTCCTTAGACACAATTAGGTCACACTGGAAAGCGAGAGAAAAGTAAAAGTAGCCGCAGTCCGCAAATCTTAGTCTCTAGGCCTACGTAAATGTTTTTATTATGAAATGAGATCGTACTGTTGCTTTTAAAAAAACTTGTTACTATTGTGATGAAACAATTTATTGTGCAAAAATACACATAACGTTTACCTTGTAGTTCATCAAAATTTGCTACTATTTTAACCATGTGGAAGCGTATAATTCAGTGGCATTAAATTACATTCATACCACTGTTTTGCTTTTCTTAAAATTATGATCTCTTAAACTCACGGAATGCATTTGTTCCTCTTAAAATTGGTGCTGGTATTATGACACCACTAACATATTTTTTTGCCAGGATATTTAAAATTGTGTTTGGAGCTTATTTCCTGCAGGACACATTTATTTGAAGCTGTACGTGGTCAACAAGTGAGGTTTGTACAGAAAATGAGCAACATCTTGTTTGTTAGGGTTATCTTTCAGAATGCAAGAACTAGTATATAAATTGCAGTTTTAAACAAAGGCAGAGTTTTACAGCTATTTGCAGCACACTCTGTCTTGCATAGGCCAGAGATCAGAGCATGGCCTTCTTCCTAATTTAAAAGTGGTGTCCAAGAAAGAATTATCATTCTGTTTCAGACTACTTGCAGTTCAAATCTGAAAACTCAACATTAGGTTGTCATTCTGCAAGGAAGTGTCAGTGAGTGGGATGAGTAGTCATTTGATTAAGCAATTTCAGGGAACCTTCACGTGCTGAAGAAAGGCAGAATTTGGTTAAAAAATAAACACCCAAACCCTTCTTACTGTAAGCTAATCAGATAGGAGTGTTGTGAAGGTAAACCTCAATATGCACTTAGAAAGGAAACTGTCAAAAGCATGAGAAATAGTATCTGTACTACCAGTGAGTTTTCTGTGGCTTCTGGTGTCTGGGACATATTAGTGAATAAGCACTGTGTGATGTCAGAGTGTTGCTGGAGAGTAAAAATACGTAGAGTAAAACACAACTCATTGTATTTTGCAATTTTCAATATTTTGTGTTACCAACAATCTGAAAGAGGTCTTGTATGCATTCCTGTGACTCTCGGGTGAATTATTGGGCTTTCTACAAAAGCCTTTTTTTCCTTTCCTATCTTAAATTTATTTCCTTGTTTTATTTTACTAAGTAGCACCTGTCACTCTAACATACTGTAGATCTGTCTTTTTATATTCACTGCTGTTACCTTAGTTTGTGGGATATAGTAGGTTCTCGATAAATGTATGCTAAATTAATGAAATGATGAATCCAAATTGGGAGAGAAAACTTGACAGTATTTAATGTCCTCCATTTGTTTTAGAGCCAGTTGCCAAGTTAACCCTTAATACCTAAAATGGAAATAAACCAGATAAAACTGAAAATGACTCAAATTTCTAAATTCAGAACAAAGTTTTTATTTTGAATAAATGTAGACTTACAGAAGGTTGAAAAAGTTGTAGAGTTCTCATACCTTTTACCCAGTTTACCTAAAGTTAATATCTTGCATTGCCATAGTACACTCCTCAAAATTAAGAAATTTACATTGGTATAACACTGTTAAACTTCAGACTTTTAAAAAGTTCCTCTGTTCTTTACTAATATTCTTTTTCTGTTCCAGGATCCAGTCTAGAATTCCTCATTACATTTAGTTGCCATGTTTACTTGGTCTCCTTCTATCTGTGACAGTTCTTCAGTCTTTCTTTGTTTTTATGACCTTGATATTTTTGAGCATTTTGTATTTTTATTTTTATTTTAGAATGTCCCTTTGGTTGAGTCTGAGATTTTCTTGGGCTTAGATTGAGGATGAGGCTGATATGTTTTATTACTCATGTTAACCTTGATCCAGTGGTATCTGTCAGGTTTCACTATGGGAGCCTTACTGTCTTCTTTTGTAACAGTAATTATTTGGGGGAAGATAGTTTCGTACTTTATGTACAAATACCCTGTTTCTCCTTAAGTTTGGTTCATTAAGTAACATTCATTGGTGGATCTTGCCAGCAGCAATGATTATTGTGGGTGTTGGAACATGACTTTCTCTTTCCCTCTTTCCTTCTACACTTATTCATTGAAATACTTTGTGAGAAGGAGCTGTCCCTTTCTCCCTTTTGTGTATCTATTCAGTTATGGTAGTGTGTGCTCTTGGATACTTATTTTTTTCTTTGGACCGTAACATAGTGCTGTTGTTATTTATTTTGTTGCTAAAATTACTCAAGCTTTGACCAGTGGGAACTGTACTCCTTTGATGTGCCCACATTCTTTTTTGAGTTTTTCCACACCCAAAACAATTATTGTATATTTTCCCTTCTCCAGCCTGGCATTAAGTCACTTCCCTAAAGAGCTCTGGTTCTTTTTGTTGGAGAATGGTATTTAGAAACCAAGTTTTGGGCACTCTAGGTATGAGTTTATTTCTTAATTGGTAAATAGTATAAATATTATTTTAAGCCTTTAAATATGTACCGGAAGCACTGTTAAGTAGTGATTATCTTAGAAAACTGATGGTTTATTATCAGTTTATAAAATATTCCCTATGTGTATTCACACTGGTAGGAAAACACAAAAATAAACTAGTTAATGGGACTTTAAAAGGAAAAGAAATCACATTGCCTACCAGGTGAAGAAGCAAAATAGCAAAAAGAAGAAAATCTCCTTGAAAAATGCTGAGCTCTTGGTTGCAAGTTTCTCTGTTCTTTTCCTAGCCATTTTCCTTGTGGGAGTGAAAGCTGTGTTAAGGTATGAAGCTCTGAGAGGAGAGTCCTGAGGGTAAGATCTGGCCTAAGTTGCTTGTCAGGCCTGGGTGTTCACAGTTGTGGTGTAATCTCAAGTGGATAAATGGCATCTTTCTTTCATCATCAAAAGTTTGTTAGGAATTGGGAGGATACCTACAGCATTGGGATACCTGAGTTCATTGGCAGGCTCAGCTACTGTGGATAGCTGTGTTCACTATGTTCCAGGTCTGTTAGAGTTTGAAAGGCCCATGAGTTCTTCAACTTCACCTGTGTTCATGATTGCAGAGGCTGGGCTAACCCTTTCTTTGATTGAAGGACTAGAATCCTTGCTGTATTCACAGGCATTTGCCCTCATTTTTCTATTTGTCAATCTTTTCATCACCTCTTTACAAATATTTCACTGTTGTGCCTGGCAGCGTGTGCCTGTGTCCCAGCGCTTTGGGAGGCAGAGATGGGAGGATCACTTACGCCCAGGAGTTGAAGACCAGCCTGGGCAATGTAGCAAGACATTGTCTCTGAAAACAAGAAAAAAAATTCACTGACCTCTTTGGACATTTCTGCAGCAGCTACTTCAGGACAGACCTACTTAGAGACTTATTTTTGGTGCTAATTTCACTGTGGATGACAGTTTCCAGAGCTAGGTCAGTGTCATTTTTGTTTTTTCTCTGGGTGCATTTCTTCAAAATATTTCTCTTTGGCCTCAACTTCCTTCTCTTTAGCCTCATTGCCAGATTTCTCTTCGTCCATGGCAGTGTTCCAGTTCTTTTCATACTTTAGTTTTCTTTCTCTTTTGTCTGTTCCTCAGGTATTGCTACAACAGTCTCACTTCCTCTTTCTTCTGTTTTTCAGCTTCCCCCTGAGAAGGGGTTTCTGCTTCTCTTTTGTGATGCTGGAACTCAGCAAGGATGGAGCTTGCTCCTGAAGCTCCCTCTCCTCTCCCAGCATTCTTTTGCTGTTATGTGTTTTCAAATCTCCCTTTATAGGCCTTGGGTTATTACTGCATCACTTCTTTCATTTTCCCTCTCCTTTGCTTTTGTTTCTTTTGAATACTTGTTCTTATCCTACTCCCCTTTTTCACAGCAAGACTTCATTTCTCTGCCAGAGATTGGTAGCCCCCTCAACATGCATGATCCCTAATGTAGCTCCTTTTTTTTTTTGAGTTGGAGTCTCACTCCATCGCCCAGACCAGAGTGCAGTGACACACTTACGACCACCCCAGTGTCAACCTGTTGGGCTCCAGTGATCCTTCTGCCTCAGCCTTCCAAGTAACGGGAACTACAGGTGCACACTACCACACCCAGCTAATTTTTTTGATTTATTGTAGAGATAGGTCTCACTATGTTGCCCAGGCTGGTCTCGAACCCATGGGCTCAGGCAGTCCTCTCACCTTGGCCTCCCAAAGTGCTGGGATTACAGGCTTGAGCCACTGCACTGGTCCCCTAATGTAGCTCATAACTTGACTCTGGCCCTTGGAACATGGCTGTAGCTTCTTTGTTTTAGCAGGATGATTGCATTCTGGAGTGTCTTCTTCACATCTCAGTTTACAGTCATTTCTTTTGACAATAGTAGCAGCACCCTCCTGCTGAGAGCAGGAGACGTTGAATAGGTATTGGTTTATAGCAAATGTTGAAGGTGATGACTTCAGTTTTAATATCATAGGTGAAAAGTGACTCCTTTAAATTTGCTTCACAGTGATGGGAGATGAGGGGGCAGCATTTTCAGGGGATATGACATTGTCTATGACTTAGTGCATAGAGTAGCGGGCCAGTATGTGGCAGGTTCTGAGACCTTTTGTCCATCTCATACTCATAGACTCTACAGCTCTTGTTTCATGAGTCTTTAGTTTGTCAGTTCAGTGGCTATCTATGGGTGTTTTTGGAGCAGAGTGATAGCTGTTACTGATGGATCTTTTTTACCTGACAATAATGTCTGAGCACATCTACTCCTAGATAAAGAAGCTTGTAGGGTCAAGAAGATGACTGAGAGATTGCTTTCCAGACTGAACCAAGAGTCATATTAGAGAAATTCTGGAGAAATGCAGGTGATGTGGGCAGAGAGCTGTGTATGTGCAACAAATATTAGCAGGTTTGCTGTCAGAGTGTGGCATCCCAGAACCTCCAAAAACTGTTTTCTGTTGCTGCTCCAGGCTGGCACTGCATCCCCAGATTCAGGGAAATACTGCTTATATTGCTTCTTTTCTTCAACTTTTATGTTTTCTTCCATTGTTGCTGGATACTACTTTTCTTTGTTTCTGTGTGTTTGTGTGTGTGTGTGTGTTTTATTTTGTTAGCACTTTGCTATTGTTCTATACCTGTTTTTGTCTTAAATCTGTTCTCAGAGTTCAGCTATCCTTTTTTGATTTGGTTGCTGACTTGGCTAAAACAGAACTGGTTTCTCCTGGGTTTCTTCTTTTTGTAGTTGTTTGAGCTGCAGCCTCCAACTATACCTGAGTCCCCCTCAGGGCTATGCTGTGCTGTCCCTTCGATTCTAGGAGCTGCTACTCAGTTGCTTTGTTTCTTAAGCAGAACTTTTTTTTTTTTTTGAGTTGGAGTCTCACTCTGTTTCCCAGACTGGAGTGCAGTGGCTCCCAGCCACTGCAGCCTTGACCTGCTGGGCTCTGGCGATCCTTCCGCTCAGCCTTCCAAGTAGCTAGAACTACAGGCGTGCGCTACCATGCCCGGCTAGTTTTTGATTTATTGTAGAGGTGAGGTCTTGCCAAGTTGCCCAGTTGAGACGCAGGTCTCGAACCCGCGGGCTCAGGCAATCCACTCACCTCAGCCTCCCAAAGCACGGGATTACAGGCTGAGCCACTGAGCCTGGCTTCTTAAGCAGAATTATCAATCACCTTGCTGATTATAAAAGTATGGGCAACAGTTTAGGCAACATAGACAAAGAGGGAGAGTCCTCTCATCCCACCTTCCAGAGGAGATAGTGGCTACAAACACTTTGTTGGTGAGGCTTTTATGTGCGTATGTAAGCTGTGCTTTGTTTTTCCTATGTTTTGAAACATAAACAAAGAGTGTACAGTACACAGTGAAGTAGTTGTGTTGATGCATAATAATCCTAGTACATTCCTTTTAGGTGCTATATGGCATTTCTTCCTATAAAGTGCTATACTTTTATTTAGGCCTGTTGATGGACAGGTAGGTTATTTTTAGAATTGTGTTATAGAGTGCTGTGGTAAATACCCATGTGAATATCTGTGTGCCTGGGAGTGTATTTTTCTGGCATAGATTTTTAGAAGTGAAATTCCTGGGACATGAGGAATGTGCCTTTATATTTGAAATCTTTAACTAGAATTCATTTTTGTGAGATTTTATTTATTTCTATTTGCCTAGCCAATTGTCCTAATACGGTGTATTGACTAGTATAATCTTTCCCACTGACTAGTAATGCTACCTCTATCAAATACCAAATATATATGTATGTGTATAATCCTATTTATCTATTTGCATAGTCCTTCAGTCGTACACAGTGTTTTTGTTGTGTAGCTTTATAGTAAGCTTGTCTGGTAGAACAAATTTTTCCCCTCTAACAAGTTGTCTTGTTCTTGTTCTTTGTCTTTTACTCATTTGCTTAAGTTTTAGAATATGCTTATCAAGTCCAAGAAGAGATTTTGGAATTTGGTTAGGGTTTTATTTGGTTAAGGTTTGATTTGCATATCAACTTAGGAAGAATTAGCATCTTAAAAATATTAGTCCTCCCATACTTAAGATTTATTTGGATCTATTATGTCTTTTGGCAAAGTTTGCTTTTTGTCTACTAAGATGTTGTACATTTTTTTCATTCATGCTTGTATTCCACAGTAAGAATAAGTCATAATTTAAAGCTATAACATTTTTAAAAGATGAAGGAGAATTTGTGGCACAGCTGCATTAACAAGGCAGAGTAAAGTGCAACACTAAACAGGTGTTCTCTGTTCCCATGGTGGAATAAATACACAACAATTATGTATAAAAGTCTACTAAAGATCTGAGATGAGGCAAATAACCCTTTGAAGTGAACTGCCCAGGTAGGCTACAAATAATTTCTATGAACATTTTACAGCAAGATGGAAAAACCCCCATAGTGACCATGCAAACCTCTCACTTCATGCACCCGGTCTTGGCTTGTCTTCCCTCCTCAGCCACATCCAAATTCAGAAAAGCTTCTGCACCTTTTGCTCAAAAATGCAACTCCAAGTCCCTGAGGTCCTCAGCACAGAGTGATGTGAATGAGCCTGTGTGCAGCCTTCACCCAGAACCTCCAGGAAAATCATATGCACAAACACAGAGCACAGCAGCATTTTCTTAAACAATAATTTTATTTATTTTTATTTTTTATTTTTATTTTTTGAATTGGAGTCTCACTCTTTCGCCCAGGCTGGAGTGCAATGGCACACTCATGGCCACCCCAGCGCCGATCTACTGAGCTCCAGCAATCCATCCACCTCAGCCTTCCAAGTAACCGGAACTACAGATGCATGCTCCCATGCCTGGCTATTTATTTATTTATTTATTTATTTATTTATTGTAGAGACACAGTCTTGCCAAGTTGCCCGGACTGGTCTCAAACCTGCTGGCTCAACCTCCCAAAGTGCTGGGATTACAGGCTGAGCCACCGAGCCTGGCCTAAACAATAGTTTTAACTGTTGAATGAGCTGACAAGCCATAGTTTTTCAAAAACAAACCAAAATACTGCCTTCCTATATTTCGATTTTTCTTGCAAAAATGTTAAGTCTTTCAAATAAAAAAAAAAATCTTAACAGAAACAATGAAAATAAAAATTCAAAGGGTTTGGGCCAAAAAGCAAACCGGTCCTCTGCAGCCTAACTCTAAGTCATTTGTTCCTGGTCTGTGATGCCGTGTAGAGGGTGATCAGGCACTAGATGGTCCCTCCCAGCGTCAGCGCCATGGTGGTCTGGTACAGCATTGGGTCAGGCAGGCATCACTTCAGGTGGATGTGCACACTGTCGGGTTTCTGGAAAAATCTCTGCAGCTCTGGAACTTTGTTTTTCCCAACATAATCATGTGCAGTGGACTCGGAGGTCAGTTTAGTAGGTGTGGCAAGTATGATAGGCAGTTCTTCTGTGGAAACCACAGCCTTTAATTCCTGCTATAGGCTGCAGAAGCCTGTGCTCCTGCCTACTTCTGTGTGAAGCCACTAAACTTGTACTACATTATGCATGGAGTCTGCCTTCTCAGCCTCCCAGCCGTGCATTTTTTGTTAGCTTTTTTTTTTTTTTTTTTGAGTCAGGATCTCTGTTGCCCAGGTTGGAGGGCAGTGGCATGATCACGGCTCACTACAGCCTCAACTTCATGAGCTCAGAAGATCCTTCTGCCTCAGCCTTCCGAGTAGCTGAGACTACAGGCATGGGTCACCATACCCAGCAAATTTTAAAAAAATTTCTTTTTTTGAGTTAGAGTCTCACTCTGGCTCCCAGGCTGGATTGCAGTGGCACACTCATGGCCACTGCAGCCTTGACGTGCTAGGCTCAGGTGATCCTTCCACCTCAGCCTTCCAAGTAGCTGGAACTACAGGCATGCACCACCACACCTGGCTAACTTTTTGATTTATTATAGAGATGAGGTCTCACCAAGTTGCCCAGTCTGGTCTCGAACCCCTGGACTCAGGCAATCCTCTCACCTCAGCCTCCCAAAGTGCTGGGATTACAGGCTTCAGCCACTGCACTCGGCCAAAAATTTTTTATGTAGAGACAAGGTCTCACTATGTTGCCTAGGCTGGTCTCAAACTCATGGGTCCAAGCAATCCTCCCATCTTGGCTTCCCAAAGTGCTAGGATCACAGGTGTAAGCCACCATGCCTGGTCATATTAGCTTTACTTCTGGGTGTTTTATGTTTCTTGTTGCTGTTGTGTTGATTAATTTTCTGATTGGTTGTTAGTCAATTTATTTGCTGCAGTATCTCACAAAGCTCAGGGAAACATATTTACAAGGATATTTAAAAAGTTACAAATAAACAGCAAGATGAAAGATAAATAGGGCAGGGCAAGGTCTTAAAGGGTCCCAAGAGCAGCAGCTTCCATTCCCATGTAATTGGGGTGTGCTCCCTTCTGGTAGGTGGATAAGTTCTTGTTGACCTTCTTGCAAGCCTCCTTGGGTTTAGCTGTCCAGAGTTCTTTGGGCTTTTTTTGTTTTTAATTTTATTTTATTTAAAGTTTTGGGATACCAGTCTTTTTTTTGTTTGTTTTTTTAAAGAGACAGGATCTTGCTCTGTCACTCAAGCTGGAGTACAGTGTCATGATCATAGCTCACTTAGCCTTGAGCTCCTGGGCCTGGGCTCAAGTGATCCTCCCACCTCAGCCTCCTGAGTAGCTGGGACTACAGGTATGTGGCACCACATCCTGGCTAAATTTTTATTTTTATTGTTTGTAGAGTTGGGGTCTTACTATGTTGTCCAAGCTGATCTTGAACTCCTGGCCTCAAGCAATCCTCCTGCTTCCGCCTCCCAAAGTCTTGAAATTATAGGCATGAGACACTGTGCCTGGCCATTCTTGGGCCTTTTATGGAAACTTCATTGGATAGGCATGATTAAAGCACAGACAACTTTGTAGGAATGTGACTAGACAAAAAGGATATAGTCTAATACTGATAGTATGGGGAAACCCAGCAAGGTCTGTCTGTTCAGATCCTTCTTAGCCTGTCTGTGCAGCCTGCCTTCTTCCTGGGTACAGAGCAGGATCCCTCCTGAAATCATGGTCTTATGATCTACAATCAGATAAGGCAGGTCAGAGAATTTCCTTATAGCCAGCTCTAAGACAGAAAAATGGAGGAGGAAGATTAGTGTATATTTTTGGTTTCGATGGCCTGCTTTGGAGAGAAGAAGGAGCAGGTGAAAGTGGGGCCAGAGGGCAGAGAGATTGTTTTCTGAGGTCTGCTCCTGAGGCCTAATGTGCCCCAATATTATAACCAAAGACTTATTTTCCATTTTTCACTCTGCAGCTGTTCCAAAGCTGCTTCAGATATTGAGGACAAAAGTCCAAATACTTCAACAAAAGATATTGTGGGAAAACAAATCAGAGAGACTGTCACACTGAGGCTGGTAAGCAGGAAGATGCATTTATTTCTGGAATGCCGGCGGTTGGCCCATTGGACTCCAGTCGCAAAGGCTGGGCTCTGATTGCAGTTGGGCCTCAGCTTTTACATGTTTTACGTTGGCTTTGGGGGAAGGGACTTTCCATGGTGGAAAGTTTAGTACCTTTTGTAATAACAGCAAAAACTTGTGGTTTTAGCTGCAGGTGATGAGCATGGCGTGGTACGCTGTACCAGGGGTGGTCACACAGAAAGGGGCTTATGGTTTTAGCTGTAAGTACTGAGCACAGCGTTTTGCATTAACAAACTGGAATATTTTAACAGTGATACATGTTTTGAAGCGTTTTCTAAAAAGCCTCCTACCACATTCATTCCCTTTGATGCTCGGCCCTATTAGGGCTAAGGAGCATCATTTTGACTTAACATCATTATATGAGCTGCCATTTTCCGTTCGACTACGGTTTCAATGAATTTAGTGACAGACCTTATGAGTAGTGGGGCTATGCAAGGGGGAATTAAGCATGTTCCCAAGAAGAGGATCACAGTTTCTACGATAGCCTTAAGTTCTCCCTGTAGGTTTGGAAACCAGTTTTCAAACCAGTTATTTATTTTCCAGCCTTTCTAGGTTTGAACTGGAACATTAGCAAGCTTTCTGGTATTTGTGGCTGTGTCGGTTATAACCTTTCCATTATCAACTATTTGGAGGCAACAGTCGGAACTATTAAATCTTCCCCAAACTCCCCTTTCTTCTGCCAACAAATATTCTAGGGCTAAATGATTTTGATAAATTGCGGCACGCATTTGGGTCTGTTGGGTAGCTATGAGTTGCAAGGCTATGGCCGTCTGGTTGGTAACAATTTCCAAGACTGCCTGTAATCTAATGATGCGGTTAAGCATGTATATGGGGGTTCGGTATCCCCAACTTCCATTCTGCGCCTAAGTGGCAGAACCATAGGTTTCAGTGATTTTGGGGGTGGCCACTCATTGCCTTCCCAATTTTGTTTGCCTCTTATGTTGAGGGACCTCACGACCTGGCTTTTTAGGCTTTGGTAGAGGGGAATTCCTAATTTGTTTCCCTTGTGGTTGGGCAGGAGGAAGAACTCGGATTGGATTATTCCTGTGGTACAGGTGCCCTGCCAATTTGCCGGGAGCTGGGTATAAGCTCTTTTGCCACATATCCAGAAATAGCCCATCTGGGGCTTTCCATATGTCTGGGTCACTGGAAGTGAGGTTGGTCCAGCTGTGGCCTATGATAGTCACACTATAAAATGGGTTGGCCTCTTCAGGGGGATGATACAGTGCAGTTAGCTATGGTTTGGTCAGGGGCAGGCTTAAAGCATTGAGAAAACTTCATTGTGGAGGCGGGAGCCCAATACCAAGAAGGTGTATTTGGCTATCAAACCAGGTTTGGGGAGTTCCAGGATAGCTTTCTTCAGCAAGAGAAGTTTCCCACCTGCTGGGTAAAAGCTTGCCCAGTTCTACTGATACATTGTTCTCCAGTTACCTCTGAGGTAAATAACCTTGGGGTTGATCACTTTCCCTGGCAATTATAGAATGGTTCCATTGGAGGAGTTGGTAGGCATTCCAACTGATTCCCTTCCAAGCCCATTTTTCAGCCATAAGGGCCTCCCCACACATCCAGCATTTAGTGACATTAAAATCTTGGTTGACCCATTTGGCTAGGTCTGTGAAGAGGTTTTGTCCTACGGTAGGAAACCCCAGGCTTAAGTTTTTGTCCTTTTGTAATTGATTGTACATGGAGGGTGGGGGTGGCCTTGGTTTCAGCTGTGCTATTTTTTGTATAGTTTCCTTGACCAGTTGGGTTTGGGCATGGTTTTGGGTACCTCCAGGCCTATAGTAATCCCAGTAGGCCCAGCCTCCACCATGGCCATTATCTGGTTTGTTGCAGGTTCATCCCCTTATGTGCTTAGGTCTTATCCATCCAGTCCAAAATAGTTTACCATTGTAGGAACATAGAAAGGAGATGATATAGCAGGCCGTAGGCTGGCACGAATAGGAAGTAAAGGTTGGTTGCCAGCGTCCCTTATAGTAAAGTGGGGTTATGAAATCGTCACAGGATGAGTAATGGGTCAGGTTTGCAAAGGAGGCCCAAATTAAAAGCAGCCAACAACAATGAAGCATCCTATCCATAGGAGGAAGAATAGTGCTAGTAAAAAGCTTTCACCACACGACTAGTTTGCTCGTGCGGCTTCTGTTAATCCTACAGCAAAGACTAAGGTGAAGGCTATAGTGATAGATAGAGACAAGGAGTGGCAGTACATTAAGAGCTAGTCTTGGAGAACAAAAACAGTTTATCTGTATTCTGGTTGCAATCTCCTCAAGCTTCTGCCATGTGTTGATCAGTCAGCCTCTGGAGTGGCTGAAGCAGGGCCGCAGATTCCTTAAACTTTGGCTGTGCATTGACTAGTCAGCTTCCGGAGTGACTAGAGCAGGGCTGCAGATCTTTTCTGAACTTTAGGGTGTGCAGTTTGTCCTTTTCCAGATCATCAGTCACACACTCGCAGTCTTAAGCGACTGATTTGACTCTGCTGTAGTGGATCCAGGAGGTCACTTCAGCAAACTTTACTGCAGTTGGGGTAGTTAAAAGAACAGTAAATGGGCCCCTCCAGAAGGGTCTTAGGGGCTGAATATTTCATTCCTTTATCCATACCCTGTCTCCTGGGTTAAAGGGGTGAGCATCTATGGTTAAACTTATTGGTAACCTTTCTCTGACTTGGTGATGTAAGGTGTTTAAGGCTGTACTTAGAGCCTGCAGATGCTGCCTTAGGGTGATGTTTCCTAATTCCTTTAAGTCCCCTTGTTATATCTCTGACAAGAGGGGGTTGCCTTCCATAGAGGATCTCAAAAGGAGAGAACCTGTCTGCTTGGTAGGGCTAGACTTAATTCTTAATAGGATTATTGGCAAGAGCTGGTCTCGGCTTAAGTGAGTTTCTTGGCATAGCTTACTTAGTTGCAATTTCAATGTCCAGTTCATTCGTTCTACGTTTCCTGAACTGTGAGGCCAATAGGCTGTGTGTAATTTCCAGGTAATTCTTAGCCATTTGGCCAATAACTGTATTATTTCTGCCATGAGCGCAGGCCCATTGTCTGCTCCTGTGGTGATCAGGGTTCCAAATTGGGGGATGATTTCTTTCAAGAGAAGTCAGGCCACTTCAGTTGCCTTCTCTGTATGAACTGGGAAGGGTTCTACCCTTCCCGAGAAGGTGCATACAAAAATGAGATATTTGTAGCCCTGGACTCAGGGGAGCTCAGTGAAGTCCACGATTATGTCTTCAAATGGTGTTCCTCCTATGTACTGTATTCCAGGGGAGACTTTGGGTCCCTGCTGTGGGTTGTTTTGAGCACAGGTTTGGTATTGCTCACAAACTGTTTGGGCTATACTGGAGAGTTGGGAAACATAAAAGTATTGGTTTAGAGTGGTTTCAAGGGCTGTCCGTCCACTGTGGGTCCTTTGGTGGAATTGCCTGACAAAAGCTAGAGCTAGTGACTCAGGAATTGCCATTCGGCCATCTTGAAACTTCCACCATCCGTTCTGAAGATAGCTTCCATTTTCACTTTCAAACTAAGCTTTTTCATGTTGCAAATAGCTAGGGCTCCAATTTGACAGTGGACTAGAAAGAAGTGCAGCAGCCAGGGCAATTGACTCACTGATTTCTTTGGATGCTGCAAGCTTTGCTTCATGGTCTGCTTTGCGATTTCCTTGGGTGATTATTGCATTTCCCTTTTGGTGTCCCTCACAATGCATGACTGCTACCCTTTTAGGGGCCCATACAGGATCCAGGAGCTCGAGGATTTCTTTACCATACTTTATGTCCTCTTCCTCTGAGTTTATTAGGCCCTTTTTCTTATCTAAGGCTCTGTGCACATGGAGGGTGGTAAAAGCATATTTGGAGTCTGTGTAGATGTTGACACGTACCCCTGTTGCCAGCTGAAGGGCTCGGGTTAAGACAATGAGCTCTGCCTTTTGGGCTGAAGTTCCTTGAGGTTTAGCTTGAACAGTGGAGTCCAGGGTTATTACTGAGTAACCGGCAAACTGTTCCCCTTCTTTTATGAAACTGCTACTATCAGTAAAGTATTCAACATCAGGATCTTTGAGGCGCTGGTCTGTGGGTCCAGATGATTGGAAAACACTTCATCCATAATCTCAGTACAATCATGGTTTGGCTATCTGGGTTCAACTGGCAATAGATTGCAAGATCTAAAGTTTTGACTATTTCCAGGTGAATGCATGGGTTTTTACATAGCATTCCTTGATACTTGACCATTCTGGCATTTGTTAGCCAGTACTAATCTTTGTATTCCATTAAGGTTAATACCGTGTGCGGCACTTGGACCATCAGGTCTTGTCCCATAGTTAGTCAGCTTCTGCCACCAGAAGGGCTGTAGCTGCAAGTACTCATAAACAAGTCCACCTACATGAGTGACTGAGTCCAGTTGCTTTGACAAGTATGCTATGGGTCTGTGCCATGACCCTAACATCTGAGTTAGAACCCCCACTGCTATGCCGGTGCACTCAAGCACACATAAAAACAAGGGCTTGGTTATGTCTGGGAGCCCTAAGCCGGGCACATTGATGAAAGCCTGCCTAATTTCTTCAAAGGTCCTTTGTTGGGCTTGTTCCCAAAGTAGGGGTTCTCGTTCTCCCCCTTTGTGGCTTCATAAGGGGGTTTTGCTAAAATAGAGAAGTTAGGTATCCAGATTCTACAGAATCTTGTGGCTCCAAGGAATTCCCAGACCTAACATCGGGAGAATGGGGTCAGGATCGAGTAGATGGTTTGTTTTCTTTCTGGGCCAAGCTGGTGTTACCCTTGAGATAGGTGGAAGCTAAGATACCTAACCTCCTCTTGGCAGATTAGAGCCTTTTTCTTTGAGACTTTGTATCCAGCCTTCCATAAGAGGGTGAGAAACTGGTGTGTCCCCTTCATGCTGTCCTCCCATGTTCGTGTCGCCAACAACAAATCATCCACATACTGGAGCAGGGTACAGTCACATTGGTTTGCTCGGAAGGCTTTTAAATCTGATGCTAAGGTGGTGCCAAAGATGGTTGGAGAATTTTTGAATCCTTGAGGCAACTTGGTCCAGGTTAATTGTCCTTTGTCACCGTTTTCAGGATTTTTCCATTGGAAGGCGAAGATTGATTGACTTTGGGGGGCCAGGCGAATACAGAAGAAGGCATCTTTGAGGTCCAGGCAAGTGAAGAAGGCAGCCTCTATAGGGACAAGGCTCAACAAGGTATAGGGATTCGGGACAACTGGATGCAGGTCCTGAACTGGCCAGTAATCATCTGTACCCTATTTCTGGACTGGCAGGAGAGGTGGGTTCCAAGACGACTGACAGGGTTGAAGGATTCCATACTGCAGAAGTTTTTCCAGATACTTTTGGATCCAAATCTGTGCCTTGCATGGGATGAAGTTTTGTCTTTGATGTACTGGCTCAACCCCTGGTTTCAATTCTATAAGTGCTGGGGGTATGTTGTGGGCCAGCCCGGGTGGATTGTCTTCGGCCCAAACTCCGGGTATTTGGAAGGGTGGCTGTGGTCCATGTTGTGACTTTCCTATTAGACTGTAGAAACCCCATTCTTCTTTGCAGGGCATGGTAAGTGCCATTATTATTTTGGTTTTTGGATTTCTTAATTTCAGAGGCACTTGGTTAGGAGAGTCAAAAGTGATTTGGGCCTGCAGCTTTCCTGATAAATCTCATCCCATCAGAGCTATCAGGCAGTCATGGTGGTACAGGAGCTCATGGATAATTTCATGGCCGCCTGTCATGCTGTGTCATGGTAACATAAGAGGATGATGAGCTCTACTACTTGTGGCCCCTATGATGGTAGCTTGCCTTTGGGAGAAGGGGCCCATGGGCTGGGTTACCACAGAGTGTTTGGCTCCTGTGTCTACCATAAAGTGGGTTGGCCCCCTACAGTCATCTGGACCATAGGCTCCTGGGGGCCCAGTAGAATGGAACCCAGCTCGTCCTAGTCTTCTTTATATGTTTCCATGGTGGCCAGACCCATAAAGTTGTCTGCAGGCAGTTGGTGTTGTCCCCAGATCATCTGGCCTCTTCTTCCTGGTGGTGGTCCAATAGCTGAGAGCATTCATTCTTCCAGCGGTTTTTGTCTGCTATGTGCTGGGGACAGTCACACCTTTTCAGTGGCCCTCTTGGTAGCAGTAGACGCATTGATTTTTTTTCCCCCCAGTTTCTTGTTAGAGTGGGTGGCCCATTAATGTCCTGGTGTGGTCCTGGCATCATCTCTGGGTGACCTTTGGGTTGGCCTCTTCCCTGACTCTGGCCTCGGCCTTGTCTGTGTTCGGCAGGTACCTGGTATCCTGACAAGGCTGCAATGAGTAAAGTGGCCTTTTTCTTCAGTCTCTGATCTGCTTCTTGTTGGGTTTCCCGGTCTCGGTTGATGAACACTTTTGCCATAATCTCCAGTAGCTGACTGGCATTCATTCCAGTGAAGCCCTCTAACTTTTGTAGTTTGTGTTGAATGTCTCCTTGGGCTTGTCCGACAAAGGCTACATTCACCATTCATTGGATCAATCTCCAGCAACTTGGGTTGAAGGGAGTGTACAGTCTGAAGGTCTTGCAGAGTCTTTCATAGAATTGGCTCAGGCTCTCATTGGATCCTTGGAGTACATCTGAGATTTTGCTAATGTTCATGGCCTTTTTCCCTCTTTTCCTTCATGCCTCCTAAGAGGGCTTCGTGGTGTCGCTTGAGCATCTGTAACCCCTGGTTGCTGTTGGGGTCCCATTGAGAGTCTTCTTCAGGGAAGTGTGATTCTGTGCATATGCCTATGCGTTGAGTGCTCCTGCCGGGGCATATTCTTCTAACCATTTCAAGGCTCCATGAATAATTCTCCGGTGCTCCTTGGTATTGAATAACATCAGGAGGTGCTGGTGGCAATCTGCCCAAGTTGGTTTCTGGGTCTAGATGATGAATTGCATCAGGTCAATCATAGCCTGGGGCCTTTCAGTAAATGGTGGTGTGTGATTTTTCCAATTCAAGAGATCAGTGGTGGTAAATGACTGATATACGAATCGTGCTTTGTCTCCCTTGGATTTGGCCATCTGGGTCATAATAGAGGGGTCCCTGGGTCTCTCTCAGTGGCATCTGGAGGGCACCTGGACATCCACTGGAGGAAAAGCCAATCGTTGGCTCCTGTGGCAATTTTCTGGGTGTAATGTGTGGGGTTAAGGTTGGAGGCTCCAGGGTGGCCATAGCCAGGGGTGTATCAGGCAGTTGGGCAGAAAGACTGGATTTTGGCGCACGCGTTGTCTGTGGTGGGGCCATGGCGTTGGTCGGAGCTGGGTGTGCAGGTGGCAGTGGGGGGTGTATAAGGTCATGTATGGTGGAGGAATCCCTTCTGTTTCGTCAGCCAGAACAAGCTTGTTTGGTTTGGGCAGGCACTTGGAAGGGGCTGACTTAAGTGCCATCATAATTTTGAGATTTTCTTCCCAGCAAGCTTTCAGCCAAGATGGATGAGCAAAGACTGCATCTTGCCAACCATCAATGTATGGGAACTGATCAGGGTGGCCAGGACCTGGGTTTCCTATGACAATTCTAAATACCTTAGCAACTATCCTTTTATCTAATGACCCTTCTGTGGGCCATCCCACCCCAGAGGAAGCCCAGTCTATTTCACAGAATGTTCAGAGCTTTCTCCAAATCAGTTTCATACCATAGTCTCCTGAGTAACCTTGGTGAAAATTTTTTAATATACATTCAAGGGAGGTGTTCTTTGTGTTCCACCCATCTTCCTCCCCCTAAAAGACACCAGTCACACACACACAGAGGAAAAAGGGGTAAGAGGGGCAGTTGCTTCGTCTGTCTCCAGCCATATTCCTTACGGAGATATTTCAGACACCTCTTAGCAGTTGGTAGGTTGGTATAAACCCCCAACCCGGACCAACCCTATTACAGGGCTGGGGCAGCCTTCAGCTGTTTGAGGTCACCACTGGCTCAGATCAGGACTCGACACTCACTTCAGCCCTTTGGTTGGGTTGGAATTCTTCCACTATCTGTCTCATTCATACACAATCACACAACAACTCCAGCCCTCCACCCAGTACCTTGGAGTCTATGGTTTCGTCTCGGGACAGTGTTTCCTTCCACTGTTTCTAACCCTTTCCTTCAGGTTTGAGACTACTAGCAGACTCTGGGAGTTG
Organism: Tarsius wallacei; assembly: GCA_963574415.1. Taxonomy (NCBI): domain Eukaryota; kingdom Metazoa; phylum Chordata; class Mammalia; order Primates; family Tarsiidae; genus Tarsius; species Tarsius wallacei. The sequence goes on along the minus strand of CAUYQG010066320.1, from coordinate 17,533 downwards.
ATCAGGCTCCCCTTCTGTCTCTTAAGGACAGGTCTATCCCTTGTAAACCCAGTTTCTACCCTTTCAGTTGGGTGCTGCTCCTTACACTAGTTTCTGCACCTCACTGGTTTCTGTTGTGCTTTCGGGATTCTTGTGCCAGCATACCAGGGGAGCTTCTCCCCTATGGATCAATTGGTCCATTGGTGCCAGGCGAGTATGCCTCTCCCATCACCCCGGGGGTCGTACCCCAGTGACAAGGGAGGTAGAAAACACCATTTCCAAACTCTCTGTTTCCAGCCAATGCACCAAGAAATGTTGTGGGAAAACAAATCAGATCAAGACACCAAGGCTGGCAAGCAGGAAGCTGCGTTTATTTCTAGAACACTGGCATTAAGCCCAGTGGACTCTAGTCGCAAAGGCTGGGCCCCAGTCGCAGTTGGGCCTCAGCTTTTATATGTTTTACATTGGGTTTGAGGGAAGGGGGCTTTTCATGGTGGATAGTTTAGTACCTTTTGTAATAACAGCAAAGCTTGCAGTTTTAGCTGCAGTTGCTGAGCACAACGTGGTGCGCTGCAGCAGGGACAGTGACGTGGAAGGGGCTTGCAGTTTTATTTGGAAGTTCCAAGCAAGTGTTTTGCATTAATAAACTGGGACACTTTTAACTGTGATACATGTTTTGAAACATTTTCTAAAAAGCCCCCTACCACAATATGATTATTGTTTTAGTCACTTAGGAAATAACAAGGGCTATGGGAGTTATGAACCATGACCTGTGGATGAAAACCAGTGTATACATACAGGTATGTCATAATATCACAGGTATTGAGTCTGAGAACTTGACCTCATCCTAGATCCTAAAGGTTTTCTTCTATGTTTCCTACTAAAAGTTGTATAGCTTCTTGATTTGCATTTAAGTCTGTGATTCATTTTGAATTGACATGTGTACAAGGTGTGAGGCTTGAGTCAACTTTCATTATTTTGCATTTGGTTGCCTAATTACTCCAGCCACATTTGTTGAGAAAACTGTCCTTCCTAATTTGAATTGCTTTTGTACCTTATTAAAAACCAGTTGAGGTCAGGCACGGTGGCTCAAGCCTGTAATCCCAGCACTTTGGGAGGCCAAGGTGAGAAGATTACCTGAGCCCACGGGTTTGGGTTCAGCCTGGGCAACTTGGCAAGACCTCATCTCTACAATAAAAAAATCAAAAAATTAGCCACGTATGGTAGTGCGTGCCTGTTGTTCCAGCTACTTGGAAGGCCGAGGTGGAAAGGTCACCTGAGCCCAGCAGGTTTGCGCTGGGGTGGTCATGAGTGTGCCACTACACTCCAGCCTGGGTGACAGAGTGAGACTCCAACTCAAAAACAAACAAACCAGTTGGGCATATCACAGGGGAGAAGTTGCCTGAACAGTGATGTGGCTTGTAGCACAAGCTCCTTCCCCAGATATGGAGAAATAAACATTTCCTTGAGAGCCCCAAATGTATTCCAGGTAGCTTCTTATTTAAACCTCATAACCACCTTCAATTAATACAGTGAGGCCACAGTGATTTCTAGAGGGAAAAAGATATATCCGTAGTCATACAGCTAAAAAGTGGGGAGCTGTGTTTGAAAACAAGAACTGTCTTAGTTCACATTCTCTATTCTTTCTGCTAAGCTCTGCTGTCTCCTGAAAGTGGTTGAACCCTTGGACACTCCCTGTTATGTTACATTCTAAAAGGAAATACAGGACTTGAGTGGGAAGCTAGATTAGTAGTTTTCAAATTGTAATTTTTAACCCATTGGTGGGTCATAAAATCAATTAGGGGATTCTCAGTCAGCATTTTGTCTTGTTTTGTAATTGCTTGGGATATTTTTACATGCTATATTATAATATTAGCAAAATTTGATGTTGAAAAAATCAGTTGGTGTATTTGTGTGAGTTTTTCTAATTTTTCTATTATGTCCACTGACCTGTGTATCTTTTCCTCCACCAGTACAATGCAGTCTTGTTTACTATAGCTATAAGTCTTAAAATCAGGTAGAATGATTCATTCCATCCCACTTTATTCTTATTTTTCAAAGTCATTTTAATTCCTTTGCCTTTCCACATAAAGTTTAGAATAGTCTTGTCTATATCTACCAAAAAAATCTTGCTGAATGAATATGATATGTCTGTTTATTTATTTAGTTCCTTTTTGACTTTTTTCATCAGCCATTTGTGTTTTTTACAAAAGTTTTTATGTAAGTTTATACATGTTTTATTGTATTGTGGGATATTTTCTTAGCTTACCCCAGTAGGTAACAATCTAGCCCTGGTCTGCTCAATATTGGCGAGTACATGTATATAAATGCAAGCATGTGTGCCCTCTTCTTTTACATCTGAAGGTGATCCCAGCCAACAGATGTATGAGAGACACCATTCTCCTCATCCCTTCCTGAACAGCAGTGTTGGTTATTTCAGTCTCTTGCTAGTGATGTCTGATGTCCTGGCAAATGGCATTGTTCACTGCAGTGCTGAGAAGATACTCCTGAGGACGCATCAGCAACACAGCTAAGGCAGACTTGGTTTGTGCTCTTCTAGGTAGGCCCTGAAGGGGAGTGATGCCTCCAGGCAGGTGGTATGCTGTCCATCCAGCACAGTCCCAATCTTCGAGGGAGCGTGCACGTCTTCGGGTGGTAAAGAAGGAAGAAGAGGATGAAGGTTATACTTCAGTGCAGACAGCCAGGCCACAGACACTCAACCGTCCTGGCCAGGAGCTGTTCCGCCAGCTCTTTAGGCAGCTTCGCTACCATGAGTCATCTGGGCCCTTGGAAACTCTGAGCCGGCTCCAGGAACTCTGTCGATGGTGGCTGAGGCCTGATGTTCTCTCCAAGGCACAGATCCTGGAGCTGCTGGTGCTGGAGCAGTTCCTGAGCATCCTGCCTGGGGAACTCCGGACCTGGGTGCAGCTGCATCACCCTGAGAGTGGCAAGGAAGCTGTGGCCTTGCTGGAGGAGCTACAGAGTGACCTTGACAGGGTACCATGGAGGGTGAGTATGAGCAAGTGTGTGGTGTCCAGTGAATTCTGCCTGCCAGTGAGCCAGCTTGTCTGTGAGTGAAGGCAGCCCTCTGAACTATTAGCACCGAGCAATGCAGGGAAAGCCTTTCCTTCTGATTTCCATGATACCCAAGCATGGACCCTTTAGCAGTTAGCCCTTCCCACCTTCCCAGAGCAACTCAGCTCCAGATGGGGTCTGCAAGTATCTGTAAATAACAGTAACTAGCCTTTGAACATAGTAGCTTACAGTGTACAAAATCCATTTCCGGCCAGGTGCATTGACTCAAGCCTCTAATCCCAGCCCTTTGGGAGACCAAGGTGAGAGGATTGCCTAAGCCCACGGGTTCAATATCAGCCTGGGCAACATGGTGAGACCTCATCTCTACAATAAATCAAAAAATTAGTTGGGCATGGTAGCTTGCGCCTGTGGTTCTGGCTACTTAGAAGGCTGAGGCGGAAGGATTGCCGGAGCCCAGCAGGTTGAGGTTGTAGTGACCGGGAGCGTGCCACTGCACTCCAGCCTGGGCGACAGAGTAAGACTCCGACTCAAAAAAAAACAAAAAAAAACCCAACAAAAAAACAAAATCCATTTCCACATAGTATCTAATTTAGCTCAAGACTGGCACTGCCCTGTAAAGTGGCAGAGGTTGGAGCAGCACTTAGGGTCAGGACTCTTGGCTTCTGAGTGGGAGGGTACATGTGAAAACCCAGAAGTGTGCTCTGCATGTGCCATGCGACTTCCTCCTCAGTTAAGTCTTTGAGAATCTGTTCAGTTATATGTGCCATGGGGGATAGAGGGGGCATGAATACAAGTGCTGAGGGGCAGCACTGGGCTGGGAAACAGGAAGAACTCAATTCCAGACTTCATTCCACAACCTCAGTGTCCTTGGCCATGTTGTTGTACCTCAGAGCCTCTGTTTATTGAGAAGAAAATGGAGAAATGATCTAACATGTGCATTATTCAGTAAATATTTGTGTGCCTGTCATGTGCCTGACCCTGGCAGGGCCAACAGTCCCAGGCCCCCAGTAGAGTGGTGCAGGTCAGTGAAAGTGCCTTCTTCCTGCTTCTTCTGCTGCACTGGGGACCTGATGCTGCCTGTCTTGTTTCAGGGGTTTTTTTTAAGAGCATTTGTCACTTTTTAGACTTCTTTAACATTTTATTTATATTAAAATAAGTGTGGAAATTCATATATACATGAAAGTAACTATTAAGATTTCTGAAACAAATTTGACATACTTGTCCTCCAAACTTATACAAATTAAATCAAATAACGCATCCAAACATGGTCTACCAGCAGAAAATGATAATAAATCAACACAAGGAATTATGATTAGAAAATATCTGTGTTCAGCACTGGTACTATTTTTGAAAATTTAAATGAGCATTTATCATTTTTAACCAGAACAATGAAATGTTCAGAAGCACCTAATAATAATTTATATAAGTAAATATGCTACATAATAGTTACAGATTTATGACTCGATTATAGTCAGCTCATTTAGAGCTAGATGTAAGATTTAAAAATCTGTCCATGAAAACATTGCCAAATGAGCAGAAAAGGACATGGTTGAAAGCTGCTTGGCACTCAGAAGACATTGGAGGCTGGGAGAAAGCCTCCCATAATCTAAAAATGAACAGAAATGCTTAAGATGCTTATGAAGTCACAGAATCATCCTATGGTTCAGCAAAATTACCACAGTTTGAAAAACCAGTCCTGAGAAAGTTTGTCTTTAAGCTTATTTGGCTGTGCTTCCATATTCTTAATATATTTTAATTCTCCTCTTAGTAGGAGAATAAAAAACAGGAGATAAATTACTGGGTCCATTTATCATCTTTAGTCTGTGTCTCTATGTCAGATGATTTATAGCCTCAGCCTAAGATTTGTCCCTATCAGTGAAGAGATTGTTTAAGCCACAGGGCCAGAAAAACTTGAAGTTCATTGGCTTTAGCTTCCTATACTCATTTCTACATTAGGGACAGCCTTGTTTCAGAGACTAGAGCTATTTGAAATACCATGGCAAAGGGCCTCCTCTTTCCTGGTATCTGCTGGGATGGATGCTGCCATTTTTCCACCAGAGACTTTTTCTTCTCTGGTTCCATGGTTGAGCCTTGTAGTTAACATTGCCTCTCTAATGATGTTACTGTTGAAGTCAGGTTTACAATCTGAGGGCTAGCCTGCCTCTTTGAGTTCACTTTGTGTGTTAGTGCCTAGAGTAAGTGCTTGACAGTAGATATTACTTGACTGTATCTCTGCTGTGGACCATTATCTGTTTAATGTTCAGGAACTAATTCCTTCTGTCTCATTTCTATGTTTCAGGCCTGGGGTGGGAGCTGAGAGGATAGCGGGAAGGTGTCACTATAGCATCTGAGGATTGACAGCATTGCTGTTACTGACTTGCCAAGTGCTTCCTTATATTGAGCTGGAATCTGTTTCTGGCTGGACTCTCCCATGGCCCTCATTAGAGCCCAGGGAGGCTGAGGGGTAGGAGGGGCCTCTTTGGCTTTCTTGTCCTTTCTCCTCTGCCTGGAGACAGTAAAGGGTCTGGCATGCCTATCCCGTGGCCTCTGCCCTTTAGAGATTGGCCATGCCTCCTCTCTGAGTATGCTTTCTGATTCCCACGAGGATCCTTTCACATTTTCTTCTTGCCAGGACCCGGGTCCTGCCCAGAGACCAGATGTGCATTGGATGGGTACAGGAGCCCTGCGATCTTCACAGATACAGTCCCCTGCTACACCTCTCAGGAGCGGCTCTGCTCTGGGGGACCACCTGGAGCCTCCCTATGAAATGGGAGTGTGTGAATTCCTGGCTGGGCAATCTGGTACTCACTGCTTGGCTCTAAGACCCCAGACTTATGCCATACCTCTTGAATTTCCTATAGTGTTGTCTTTTCACCATCTGTCCTCTCATAAGAATCTCTTTCTGTCCTAGCCCTAAGCTCTGTGTTCTCTCTACCCTTTTTGTGACCCATATCTGGCTACCTCCTCTGCCGTTATGCCCCCCGTGCTATCCTCTTCCTGGGCCCCAGTAGGCACTGAGGACATGTGAGGGGTGTTTTTGGTATTTTTGTTCTTGTAGTGATGGAGTCTTACTATGTTGCCCAGGCTGGTCTCAAACTCCTGGCCTCAAGTGATCCTTTCACGTCAGCCTCCTAAAGGGCTGGGATTATAGGCGTGAGCCACTGTGCCCAGCCTGAGATGGGTGTTTAATGACAGTCTGTGCCTACTCATGGATCCTTCCTCTATGGGGAAGGAAGAATAGGCTTCTCAGCGGGGCATCCAGAACTGGGCAGCTTTCTGATGGCATTTTCTTTTCCTTCAGATCCTCATCCTGCTCAGGTGCCCGTCCTTTCCCAGAGAGAGGGGTGCCCAGGAGACCTGGCAGTCCAGCCCCAGGTGAGTCACAGGGCATTTGGTCCTTCCTGATGCCCCAGCCTTGTTGCCTAATGGAGGAGTGTAGCTCCCCTCCTCCTGGGTTCCTCTGTCTGGTAACCTCACATCCAGAGACCCAGGTCCCAGAGACCAGACTATTGCCCTTGAGCCCAGAGCTCTTCTGCTGGGTGATGGTCTTCTCTTTCATCTTTGCTGATGTATCCTGTACTCACTCAGAGCCAGTTCATTCCCTTGCCCCTCCTGAAAGCTAGGAGCTATGGACCAGGTCTATGGCACAGTGTTTTTTCAGGAGGCTATGACTTTCAAGGACTTGGAGGTGACCTTCTCTCAGGATGAGTGGGAATGGCTGGACTCAACTCAGAGAAACTTGTACAGGGATGTGATGCTGGAGAATTATAGAAGTGTAGCGTCTCTGGGTAAGTCATCGATGTCCCCATACTTCTTGCCACTTTGACTTCTGCCTTCTAGGTTCTTGTTGTGGTACATAGAAAGGGGCCTTCCCTGGGTTTAGATCCTGGCTCTGTAACTACTAACTAGATCACTTAATCTAGCACTTTGGTATCCTCTTTTGAAAATGCCATTCTAGGTTACTGTAAATATTAAAGGTAATATGTTTCAAGTTTTTAGTCCAAGGCATATAATGTAGGAATCCATGTAGGAATTCTAGATCCTGTTGCCTGCAACTTCTCTCAGCCTCCCATCTCTGTCTCCTCAGTGCTATCAGAAATGACTTTCTGAACCTCCTTCTCTAACTTCCTCTACCTGCCTTCCTGGCCTTTCCTACCTCCCTACTAGGACTTTAGACTGAGAGGGCCCTGGAGAGTAGTTCTGTGTGATTAAACTACTTTCCCTTCCTATTTCCTTCTCTCGTGCAGTAGGGCCATTCACCAAACCTGCTCTGATCTGCTGGTTGGAAGCAAGGGAACCATGGGGCCTGAACATCCAGGCAGCTCAGCCTAATGCAAATCCAGGTTCTACCCCTACAGGTAAGTTCTAGAGAACCTAACAGGTCCGGTTCCTCCTGTGTTTACTTCTTCTCTTTCTTGAGATAAGGTGCATCATTGGGGACTTGCTCCATTGTTTGCTAGAAGGAAGATCTTTAACAGTGTTGTTAACAGTGTTGGGCCTTTAAAAGGCCTTTCATTTCTGGCCTTGTTCTCTCTCCCCCAGCAACCCTCTCAGTAAAAATTCCTGCTGTTGGAGGTCTTCACTCTTCCACTTACTGATTCTCCTTTACACTCCTGGCCTGCACTCCTGCTGAATCCCCTGCACCATCCTGCTCTTAGGAGCCCTTGTCCTACTCCTGTTCCTCTTCTTTTCTTGGTTCTTAGTCCTTCCTTCTGTGATAAGCTGGTCTCCAGTCCTTTCTGCCGGGCACTCCTTGGAGCCCCACCCCTTGGCTTTTGGGTAGCTTTCTATAGTGTCATGATTTTCCCCACTGAAGAATTTAACACATTCTTTTCAACCCTTTTTCTTTTCCTACTGGATGTGATTTTTGCAAATCTCTAGCTGCTGTGCCCATCTTTATTGCCCCGCTCCCTTCCCTGTTATCTGGGATACTCTTTCACATTTTGCCTTTTCCTTGACTATTTTGTAAAGAGAGGCAGAAGCCTCACTACCCAGGCATTTATTGCTTCTTGGTGCTTTCTGCAGTTTCCAGTATGAGAAAAGAGTACATTCTCTTGTGTTTTATTTTTTGTCAGGAGGTGACCTCCAGATTAAAACAAACAAGTTCACCTTAGATTGGGAACCTTTGGAAGAAGCGGGAACCTTAGCTGTGCCATCAGGATATCCTGCAACAGGTGTTTCTGAGGGAATGATGCTCAGAGAATCTTTTGAACAGAAGAGCAGGCTAAAGGATCAATGTGGAGGCCCCATATTAATGAGAGTTAAGAAAGAAGAGACTGATTTCAGTCACAGGACAGGAAAAGACTCTGAAGTATCAGGAAGAAGTAATAATCTTGACCTAAAACGTGCTACATATTTGAGAGTTTCTGGAAGAAAGCAATCCCTTAAACATGGCTGTGGCAGACAATTCAGAATTAGTTCATACCACCATGACTATAAGAAATATGGGAAGGGACTCAGGCACATGATCGGGGGCTTTAGCTTACATCAGATCATTCATACTGGACTGAAAGGGAATAAAAAGGACATGTGTGGAAAAGATTTCAGCCTTAACTCTCATCACCAGCATGGGCAGAGTCTTCACACAATAGGAACTTTGTATAAGTGCAGTGACTGTGGGAGGACTTTCAGTCGCAGCTCCCATCTTGCATATCATCAGAGACTTCATACTCAAGATAAAGCATTTAAATGTAGAGTGTGTGGGAAAGCCTTCCGGTGGAGTTCCAACTGTGTGCGACATGAGAAAATTCACACTGGAGTGAAACCTTATAAGTGTGGTTTATGTGAGAAAGCTTTCCGACGTGTGTCAGCCTACCGTCTGCACCAGGAAACCCATGCTAAAAAGAAATTTCTCGAATTGAATCAGTATGAGGAAGCTCTCAGCTCCAGCTCAGAGTTTGATCATCATTTGGGAGACCAAAGTGGGGAGAAGCTTTTTGACTGCAGCCAGTGTAGGAAATCCTTCCATTGTAAAGCATATGTTCTTGAACATCAAAGGATTCACACCCAGGAGAAACCCTATAAATGTACCAAATGCGGGAAAGCCTTTAGATGGAGGTCAAACTTCACTCGTCATGTAAGGTTGCACAAAGAGAAAAAGTTCTCTGAACAAGACAAACATCGAGAAGACTTCAGGCAGACTCCTGACTGCATTCAGCCCCAGGATGTCCCCCCTGTGGAGAAAACTTTTTTGTGTCATCAGTGTGGAAAAACTTTTACTCGAAAGAAAACCCTTAATGATCACCAGAGAATTCACACAGGTGAGAAACCATACCAATGTAGTGAATGTGGAAAAGAGTTTACCTATAGGTCAGCCTTAATTGTGCATAAGAAGAAGCATGCTATTAAAAGAAAACCTGAGGGTGGGCCATCTTTTAGTCAGGACAGAGCAGTTCAAGCTCCTCAGAGCAGCCACACCAGAGAGGAGCCCTACAAATGTAGCCATTGTGGCAAAACCTTCCGCAATCACTCATTCCTCCTCATCCATCAGAGAGTTCACACAAGAGAGAAGCCATATAAGTGCAGGGATTGTGGGAAAGCCTTCAGATGGAGTTCCAATCTCTCCCGACATCAGAGGCTTCACTCTTTTCAAAACCCATACAAGTATCATGAAAGTGAAAAGGTTCGAACTTTGGAGCCCCAAATCCCCACTAGTGTGAAACGGTTTTGGTGTCAAGAATGTGGGAAAACTTTTACACGTAAAAGAAGTCTTTTAGATCATAAAGGAATACACACTGGAGAAAAGCGCTATAAGTGTAATCTCTGTGGGAAATCTTATGATAGAAATTATCGCCTGGTTAATCATCAGAGAATCCACACTAAAGAGAGACCCTTTAAATGTCAGTGGTGTGAGAAAGAGTTCACTGGGAGACACACCCTTTCTCGTCATCAGAGAAAGCATACCAGAGTGGCACAATCCAGCTGCATCCTGCCTGAGTTGTCTTCCCATCAGGACACAAGGTTGAGTTTACAGGAATTAAAACCAAGTGAAGAGAAGCCCCTTGAAGACTGCAAAGAAGTCTGTGATCAGAGGTCCAGGCTCACTGGATTCCAGAACATATTCCAGAACATACCCACTAAGGAAAAGTGTCACAACTGTAGTTTATGTGGGAAAACTTTCAACAAGAGTTCGCAACTCATTAGCCACAAGAGATTTCATACTCGAGAGAGGCCCTTCAAATGCAGCCAGTGTGGGAAGACCTTCAGATGGTCTTCAAATTTGGCTCGGCATATGAAAAACCATATTAAAGATTAGACTGGGACCTGACAATGACAGTGGGGGCAGGGGAAGAGTGTTTCCCAGGAACCCTGCTAGAGAACCCTTAATTGTAGGCAGTGTGGGCAAAACTTTCACCAAGGCCCCAGCCCTTTCAACGTTGGAAGCTAGTGACAGAGAATCCTGAGGATTTAAAAGCCTGGGGAGTCCCCAGCCTACCCAGTGGAAAGTCAGACTGAGGAAGAGCAGCAGTGTGTTCTTTAGAGCCCTACCGTAGACCCCAGCCAAGTTTCCTTCAACAACTCAAACCATTGCTTTTTGTGGTTGGACAAAATGTGGCATCGTGGGCTGTGCCTGCTAGAATGGGGCCAGTTGGATCCTAGGTGTCTGGACTGTGGTGCTACCTATTCTGTTAACTTTAGAAGCAGCAGCAGCATTAAGAACTCATAGCCTTTCCAGATGCCCCCTGAGGAGTTCTGGCTGTGGCGTCAGCCTTCCTAGCTGGCTTTTGGATCTTGGCTAGGGGGTTAGAGTTGTCTCTGCAACAGGTGGGGGTGAGCAGGGTGGAGCTCCACCAGTATTGCACTGCTGTCTCCATCCCACTGCTGTGCACCGGCAGCAGTCCATCTGTTCAGCAGAACTATGCCGAGCACCTGCTGTGTGTTAGGTGTGCCAGAGATGCAGCAGTGACTGGAACAGACTAAAATCCTGCCATCTTGGGTCTTTATAGATGATAAACAAATGGAATATATAACATTCTGGTTGGTGATGTGTGTTGTGGACATAGTAAATCAGAGAGGGTGAGAGGGAGTGCTGGGTTGGGAGATGGTTTGTGATTTGAAATTGTTTGGTCAGGGAGGGTCTCAGCTGAGGAGGTGAAATTTGAGCAAAGACACAAAGGAGGTCAGGGAGTGAGCCATGTAGATCTCTAGGGAGAGTTGCAGGCAGAGGAGATAGGGTCTTACCTGATGTCCTTAGGGAATATCAAGGAGGCATCTGGGATAGAGTGGAGTGAGCCAGCTCGAAGAGGAGAAGGGGCTAGAGAGGTGATGGGCAAGGCCATGTGAGCATCAGGGGTCATCAGGGGGGCTTGGCCAGCCTCAGAGGGAGTTAGGGAGCTTTTAGACAGTTTTGAGTTGAGAAATGATGTGGTCTGAATCTAAAATACATTTTTTAAGGGTTAACCACAGACCTAAGGACTCAGTAAAATGATGTGACTGAAGGGTCTTTGATGCAGTTGTCTTTGCTAAGTCCCGTGAATGGGACTCCTTTTCATCCCCCATTTCTGGATTTCCTATAGGTTTTTCAGTCCTCAGCAGCTGTAAACACCATTGTTGTGTTTGCATCTCTAGCCTCTACACACTGCAGGCACCCTCTCACCTTCACATAGCCTTCTTTCTGTGAGGTGCCTGGTGCTGGCTTCAGGTTCAACCCAAAGGTACCAGTGCACATGCCTGCTGCCCTGAGGAGAAAAGGTGGCCTGGTGGGAAAGGAACGCCCCCTTCCACCCACTTGTGTTGGAGCAAAACGCAAGGGTCATTTCAGTGATAAAGGAGTGATATAACTAAAGTGTATTCAAGTGATCCTTACTTCTGATTGTTGAAGAGCTCAGTTTATAAATGTAAGAATAAAATGTCTAACTCAGTAATAGAGCAACATCTCAGACTGCATTTTACCAGTCATGGAGTTGGCAGTTTATTGAGTAGAATCAGGCTGGAAGATATCTATTTCAGTAGAGTACAGGGCAATCTTATCCTCTCTGGGTTGCCATGGGCATGCGGAAATGAAGGCTCTGATACCATGTGGTGGCATCATGTGGGCTAGTGGGGGATGGGACAGGCATCTCCCATTGCTGTTCTCGTGCCTGTTCAGCCTTGTGCTCAGGAAGGTGTGGTCATCCTGGCTCTGCCATCCTCCTGCCTTCCTGCTGCAGTAGCTGCCTGTGGTATAGAATTTGGCCCTCTCACTGGCACAGTTTCCAAAGCTGACACTAGAAGTGGCAGGGCAGGGGCCAGAGTCCCATGTGCCTAGGGCCCACAGTTATGGGAACCACCTTGGACTCTCAGATCTGCATTCCAGGCTCAGTGTGCCTTTTTTTGGCAGAATTGTCTTGGGCAAGTCATCAAACCTCTGCATCAATTTCCTTGTATGTGAAATTAGAGTACCTAGTTGTGCTGCCTGACTCCTGGGATTGGTGAAAGACGGTTTGGTCTAAGGATCTGTGAGGACCAGGACCCTCACAGAGGTGTGGCTCTCACGTTAGTTGGTGCCATAACCACGGAAACACCCCTTTCCGTCCATATCTTCGGCCTCCACTCCTTTTGTCCCTTGGCACCTCATAAAGTTCCTGCCCCAGTAGGGGTGTTTTTGCCATTTTAATAAAATGAGATATACTTATTTTTAAACATTCCAATAAAAAAATATACAAAGAATGAAGTAGAAAATCCTTCCATAGTGAAGCAAGCTGTTAATATTTTGGGATTATACTAATGCAGTCTGTTCAATAACTTGAGTTTTCAAATAGTTCTATAATATGTAATTATTAGAAATAGTAGTATATACCAATTAGCTAAAAGGGAAGAGGTAAAAATTGGATACTTGGTTATAACTGCTAAACATTTTAGTGTAATCAGTATTGGATTTGACTTCATTGCCCCTCCCTGAGCACCCTGGACTGTCTAGCTGTGTGCCACCTCCTTCATCTGGAGTGGGACAGCACTGTCTGTTGGTCCAGGTCTTTGCTCTTAAAAGCCTGACTTTGCTCATCCTCATCCATCTAGGCCCTGGCCCCACCTCTCCTGGGGCCTGTATCTGATTGTATTAGATGGTGTCTGGGTTTCTGGTTATGCCCATCACTGCAACCAGACCAAACACTCTGCAGGTCAGGGTTGACTGCTTATTTATTTGTTTGCTATGTAGAAGAGGTTTTGCACCAAATTACTTATTAAGGAATCTGCAACTGAATTTAGTTCAGCTAAGGATTGGGGACTTTTGAAGGGGCCCTTGAGTGAAATGTTGACTGGAAGCCACACCACAAGCACACTTGCTGGTTAGGAACCCAGCCCTGGGTGGTTCTGAGCTGTAATGACTCCAGTTGACAGTTTCTGATAGCCCCAGGCACCAGTTCTCATCTTGTAGCCCAACCTGGCCTAGAGAACATGCAGGCATCTTCCAACCTTGCCCACCTTCCCACTCCCTTGGAAGCATTGAAGTTGGGTTTGGGGAGAGCTAGATGGGTTGGCGCAGAGAGAAGTGGGAATTGAAAGGTCTTTCTGTCACCTGTTCAGCGTGGTCAGCACCATCCTTGCTGACAGAGACTGTCAGACCAGACAGAGGTGTGCAGAGGAGAAAGCATGGGAAATGCAAAATAATGCAGACCAGCTCACGATCATCAAGCTGCCAGATTTTTGAAAGCCCAATTGTGGATAAATGTGTGGAACAACAGGAATTCACACTGCTTTGGTGGTGGAAATTGTGACAATACCTTATTGAGCAATTTGCAAAATCTTATAAAGCTGTGTGGACTCTCTGCCAGCAAGTTCACTCCTGGTTAGATCTTAGAGGGACACCATGTGAACGAAGAAGTGAATTTAAGGTTGTTTATTGCAGTATTGTGTAGGTAGCCCAATTGGGAAAAGACTGCATTTCATCAAGGGCAGAACAGATTGTTTGGGTACTTGGGAAAGTGAATATGAAAGAGAGTAACATCTCTCAATGCAGATACACAAGTAGGGATGCTGAGAAAGTTGCAGAAGCTGCATACAAGATACTGTTTATGTAAAGTTAAGTGTACTGTATGTCTGAGCACATTATTTCAATTTGTTTGTGATAGCTTTCTGTAAATGGGATAATAATACCAGTCTCACGGGGTGATTGGGAGTGAGGGGGCTGTCAATGAAATAATGCATGTAAAATACTTAGAATACTGTCTGGCATGTAAGTACTGTTGGTATATACTAGAAAGTGTTGTTACTGTTTTGCACAATCATATATTTTCGGTGGATTCAAATGATATGAAGAGTGTAAAATCTTGTATTGAAATGCTGTGTGCATGTCGCGCTCTGCCCTGAGCAGGAGAGGCTGATGGTACCAGGGAGGGCATGTGGGACCTTCAGTTGTGTTTTCTTTTTTCTAAAAATTAACGCAGATTCATCAGAATGTTAAGACTTAACAGGACAGTGTGGTGGGTTCTTTTTAACTATGCTTAAGATATTTCACAATAAAAATATTTCTTAAGTATGGTCTCTGATATTTTTGCATTTTATAGAAATCTCTGCCGTGTACATATTACTTTGTGAGCTACTCAGTCTTTCAAGCTTTAGTTTCCTCGCCTGCAAAAGTTGGGAGCAACACAAATGACTATCAGTAAAGGAATGGTTAAATGACTGTAGGACATCTGTGATGGAATACTATGCATGCAACAGTTTAAAACATGAGAGACCAGGCACAGGGTCTCATGCTTGTAATCTCAGCACTTTGGGAGACTGCGGTAAGAGGATTGCCTGAGCCCAGGAGTTTGAGATTAGCCTAGGCAACAGTGAGACTTGTCCCTACAAAAAATTTTAAAAATTAGCCACATGGTGGCACACACCTGTAGTCCCAACTACTCAGAAGGTTGAGATGTAAGAATCCCCTGAGCCAGGAGGCTGAAGATGTGGTAAACTGTAGTTATGCCACTGTATTCCAGCCTGGGCAATGGAGTGAAACTCCAAATCAATCAATAAATAAGATGATGTTCTGCATGCAGTTTATAGGAAATTATAAGTGCCATTTAAAAAAATTACTCCTTCCTTACCTAAAAAATAGCATGTAGGGATGGGCATGGTGGCTCAAGCGTGTAATCCCAGCACTTTGGGAAGCCGAGGTGAGGATTGCCTGAGTCCGGGGGTTCAAGACCAACCTGGGCAACCTGGCGAGACCTCGTCTTTACAGTAAGTCAAAAAATTAGCGAGACATGGTGACACATACCTGTAGTTCCAGCTACTTGGAAGGCTGAGATGGAAGGATCACCTGAGCCCAATAGGTCAAGGCTGCAGTGGCCGTAAGTGTGCCACTGCACTCCAGCCTGGGTGACAGAGTGAGACTCTGACTCAAAACAACAATAACAACAACAAAACATGTAAAGCTAGAAGCTGTAGACTCATAATTTTAATGGAGAAATGGAATCTGGAGGATGGAGATGCTTGTCAGCCATTCTACTTAAGTAGGTAAGGAAAAGATGAATAAACATGCCAACTATACCTTTTAAAGTTAATGCCGGGAGTTCTTTGTGTCTGCCAGGTCTTGGGAGCCAGAAATCACACCCATTATTTTAACAGAGAAGTTATTGAGAAGGGTTGACTTGATTTAAGTAACTCAAAAGGTAAGAAGAGAATGTCAAGGTATTGTGGAGGTAGCATCTGCTGAATGGCCAACACCCCAGGCCTGGGGGAGCTGTAAGAGTCTGTCCCCATGTTGCTTAACCACTGACAGTTCTCAAGCCCTTCCTTGCCTTTTTTCCTACACCTGAGCAAGCTGATAAGGAAGCCTAGGCATGCCCTCTCTGCACCAGAGGCAAAGCTCAAACTGTGCTCACCCTGGCTTTTGCAGTGTACCAGGTCCTTATCCCATAAACCACTGTAAAAAGCAGAACTGTTTACCCCTCCTTTCACCCAAGCCAAACTGGTTGGTGTGGGTGCCTGCTACTCTGCTCATCCCAGGGAGCCTCGCAAACTTTTTCATAATCTCTTGGTGTGTGCAGTGTCATCAGTCTTGACAGTGTCACCAGTCTCGACACCCCAGTTTGGGGTGACGGTAGTGTATTGATCTCACTGCCCACAGAGCAAACTACAAAGCAGGAACAAAGAGAAGTGGTTAAAATAGTTAAAAGGTGAAAGATGGGAAGAGAGGCTTGTGGAGTTTAACTCAGACCTATGAAGAAGGGTGTGCTGCTGGGCTGGTGCTGAGGCCCAAGCTCAAGAGGAGTCCTGTGGCCATTGGACCCACACATCTGTGTAGGGTGCTGACCCCTGATGCTGGTGTCCTGTTGGGGGAGTAGAAGAGAAGGTCTCAATGAGACTGAACTGCAAATGTTGGTGAGCCCCCCTTTCGCCTAAAGAGCATGTAATTGCCTCTCCTGAGGTGTGTGTCTTCCAAAACATGGCTGACACTTCCTAGGACCTACTCCCACCACCCCTTTTTGCTTCTAAACCTGCAACTTGACTCATGTTCCTTCCTGTAGGCCTTAAAGGTGAGGTTCAATGTGCACCTGAGGAGATAGAGCACACAGCCCTCAAATTGTATAGTATTGTCAATTTTTACTGACAAACCTGAGGAATGTGTAGAAATGGATCTTAAGGATGTTGGATCATGATGGAAGGAATGTAAATTCAGATCAGGCTGAATTTATAGGTATGGGATCATTAAGCAGAGATTTGGGGTTCATTATTTTAATTTGAGAAGCTGAGAATGGCTCTACCAGTTTGCTTGTTGGTTGCTTGGAACCCAATCTAGAATGCAGGCTCCTTATGAGAAATACAGACCCAAACATAACCTACACTAGATGAGTTGAAATGCCAGAACTTACTCAGTGTACTGTAGGGCAGGCGTCCCCAACCCCTGGGCCATAGACCAGTACCAGTCCATGTCCTGTTAGGAACCGAGCTGCATAGCAGGAGGTGAGCCCCAGGAAACAGCTCCAGCTCTTCAGATCAGTGACAGCATCGGATTCTCATAAAAGCACAAACCCTGTAGTGAACTGTGCATGCGAACGATCTGGAATGCGGGCTCCTTATGAGAATCTAACACCTGATGACCCTCACCCCGCCAACCCCACCCCTGTCCTTGGAAAAATTGTCTCCCTTCATCCACAACATCGGCTCTTCCTGGTCTACATCAGATGGCTATTGGACTCTAACTGGAATATTGGCTCTCCTGGGTCTCCAGCCTGCCAGTTCACTGCAGACTTGCCAGCCTTCAAAATCCCATGAGTCAATTCCTTATGATCTCTTTCTCTCTCTATATATATGTGTGTATACACATATACATTTTAAGAGATGTTATCTGTGTATGACTTTTTGAGGTTAAATTAAATTACAATAGCAATGTGTAGTATGATGTTTGCTCAACTGTGCTTCTGCCATTTTATTTGACTGCCCTGCCTGTCACATGGTGACGCTAGCATTCATTTGATTGACAACATCTTTTGAACAAACATCATACTTAAAACGTATATTTTTTTGACATCATATATATATATATATATATATATATATATATATATATAAAAATATATATAGAGTGTGTATAAACACACTATATAAC
>CAUYQG010066316.1:0-37047 GCA_963574415.1 Tarsius wallacei | reverse complement strand
TCACTCTGTTCCCCAGTCTGGAGTGCAGTAGCACACTCACGACCACCGCAGCCTCCACCTGCTGGGCTCAGGGGATCCTTCCGCCTCAGCCTTTCAAGTAGCCGGAACTGCAGGCACATGCTATCACACCTGGCTTATTTTTTATTTATTGTAGAGATGAGATCTCACCAAGTTGCCTAGGCTGGTCTCGAACCCCTGGGCTCAGGCAATTCTCTCACTTCAGCCTCCCAAAGTGCTGGGATTACAGGCTGAGCCACGGTGCCCAGCCTAGAAATTTTTAAAAATATATATTTTGTAGAGACAATGTCTCACTATACTGCATACTGCGCAGGCTGATCTCGAACTCCCAGCCTCAAGTGATCCTTCCACCTCAGCCTCTCGAGTAGCTGGGACTACAGGCGTGAGCCACCATGCCTGGCCTAACTCGGGTTCCAGAGCAGCAGTGGGGCCTGCCAGTGTTCTACCTGGGGGGAGAGTGCACCCAGGGGCACAGGCAGAGCGTCCAGGCTGGCTCATTCCCCTTCTCGCTCCCCAGCAGCTGACGCTAGCAAGCACAGCGGTGCCCAAGCAGTGGCACTGCCATTCATCACCCTGTGTGACCTGGGGAGACCTTTGCCTCTCGGAGGCCCATCCGTGGGTGGGGAGGCTTGAACCGCATTTTGCCAGCCAGAGCCTGCAGCGGTGATGGCCCGACTGTACAGCTTCACTGATATAGATGTTTTATTTTATTTATTCTTTTGAATCAGGGTTTGACTCTGTCGCCCAGGCTGGAGTGCAGTGGCACCATCATGGCCACCGCAGCCTTGACCCAGCACTCAGGCAATCCTTGCACCTTAGCCTCCCAAGTAGCTGGAACTATAGGTGCATGCCACCACACCTGGCTCATTTTAATTATTTTATTTTATTTTATTTATTTATTTATTTTGAGTTGGAGTCTCACTCTGTTGCCCAGACTGGAGTGCAGGGGCCGCCCCCGGCCACCGCAGCCTCGACCCGCTGGGCTTTGGCGATCCTTCCGCCTCAGTCTTCCAAGTAGCTGGAACTACAGGTGTGCGCTACCACGCCCGGCTAATTTTTTGATTTATTGTAGAGATGAGGTCTCGCCAAGTTGCCCAGGCGGGTCTCGAACCCGCGGGCTCAGGCAATCCATTCACCTCAGCCTCCCAAGGCGCCGGATTACAGGCTGAGCCACCAAGCCTGGCTTAAACTTTTTTTTTTTTAATGCAGAGAGGGACTTATTAATTTATAAGCTCTTTAAAGTTCTGAGCTGAAATCGAAACAGTCTATTTATTTTTGATCAATGCACCAAATCAACTCAATAAAGAAAGGAGTCTTTAATAAGTTGTGCTTGAATATTTGGATCGTTATATGCAGGTACATGAATCTCGATTTTGTTTTACTCAAAGAAAGAAGAGAGGGATTGAAAAACTTATGAAATAAAATATGGAACAATATATTAATGGCATTGGGAATTTTTGAACAGTGTATACAAAAAGCAAATCAATCCAAAGATTATGAATCTGGAGAAACTATGAATCAAACTCAGTTGTGATTATCTTTGGTAGAGTGATGGAAATATAACATGATTTAGGGGTCTTTGAATTTCTACTTTCTCTATTTCCATAGTTAAAAAAAAGAAGAAATAAAACCTAGATAGGCAAAACATAGAGTAGTGGAACTCTTCTGTATCATACTATGATGGTAGATGCATGTTATCATACATTTGTCCAAACCCACAAAATGTACAACACAAAGAGTGAACCCTAATGTAAACTATAAACTTTGGTTAATAATAGTATATCAATACTAGTCCATCATTGTAAACAGACATACTACTGTGGTGGGAAAATGATAGTGGGAAGGGTGTTGGGAGAGGAAAGAGATCTTATGTGAAATCTCTGTATTTTTCACTCAATTTTGCTATGAATCTTAAACTACTCTAAAAAACTAAAGTCTATTTAAAGAGGCCATTTTGGTGTCCAATGATCTTAAATTATTAAATTGGAATTAATTTTTCTCCTTTCAAAGTAAAGTGTGCACATATACATATATTATCTCAGAAATTACATCTCAAGTATTTCAAATATGCAGTTTTGTAAGTCCCATTATGAATTATTTTTAATCCTACATTTTTGTTTTAAAAAACTTTAGTTACTTATATAAATTCTTTATGTCAATATTAATGTTATTATGCAAGAAGCATAGTTTATTTCATCTGTTATGCACAGTTCATAGATTCACTAATTCCTTAGAGAAATCTTAATTAAACATTTAGTCCTCTGAATAGCTGAAGAGGATGTTTTTGTTTCAAAGATAAGACAAGGTCCCAACACTGTAGACATACATAGTAAGACAGTGTTGCCGTGTGATAAAACATCAGGATGGTTATTGAAAAATATTTCCCAAATATGATTAAAAATAATAATGTTCTTAGGTCCACAATGAATAATAAAATATTACTTCTCTCAGAGAAATCTAGTGCAGCAAGATTAACAGGCACTGAGTCACATCTTAATCATGATAGGGCCCACTAAGTCATCCCTTAACCCTATTTCAACCCAAGATCCAGGAACTTTTGCCCACAAATTATCTTGTCAATTGGCTAAGTTGTATACTCACAGCCAAATCATTGTTTATTTCAAAACTATTGTACTTTCCCAGAATGGGTAACTTTGTGAATCATCAGTAGATAATCTCATTTTTCCTGATAATCAGGTGTCTCTTTTCTTACATATATCATATGAAAATAATGCAGTCCATTATAGCCAAAAACCTAGAAGATTCTTATGTACTAAGATTCATTTCAAGATTAATATAAGAGAGCTGCCAAAGAGTAATAGACTGGATAAATCAATTTTCACATGTATTGATACCAGTATCAAAGCCAATGAAATGCTATTGTTTCATTGCTGATGAGAAGTGTCCTGCTCCATTCCACATACAGAGGTCATATTGATTTTCTGGTTCAGAGTCACGTGGTTGAATTTGTTGGTTTGTCCCCTTGGTAATGGCCTAGTGCCCTGAACCATAATCCTGTACACGAGTAATCCACCAGAAGCTGCAGAAATGGAATGTGCGTCTTTTATTTCAGTGAGGAGGCCTTGTAATACCCATGAGTTCTCAAGTTAGTTTTGACTACGGGATCTTCAATATTATCCCTAACTCTAGATAAGTGTTTCTCTAAAAGGGATTTTATAATTTATCTATTTATAATTAAAAAAAATTTTCAATAGCTTTAGGTGTACAAGTGGTTTTTAATTACATGGATGTATATATAGTGGTGAAGATGTCTGGGCTTTGAGTGTACCTATAACCTCCACTGGTGCACATTGTATGCAATAGATAATTTTTCATTCCTCGCTTCCCTCACAGCCTTCTCCCCTCTGAGTCTTCAATGTCCATTATATCATTCTACATGCTTTTGCGTATGCATAGTTTAGCTCCCACTTACAAATGAGGACATGTAGTATTTATTTTTCCATTACTGAGTTACTTAACTTAGGATAACGGTCTCTAATTTCATCTGAGTTGCTGCAAAACACATTATTTCATTTTTTTAATGACTGGATATTGTTCCATCATATGTGTGTGTGTGTGTGTGTGTGTGTGTGTATAAAAAATTATTTATCCACTGATCAGTTGATGGGCATTTAAGTAGATTCCCCATATTTGCAGATGTGAATTGTGCGTGATAAACATACAAGGGTAGGTGTCTTACTTGTATAATAATTTCTTTTCCTTTGGGTAGTTACCAAGCAGTGGGATAGCTGGATGGAATGGTAGATCTACATTTAGTCCTCTGAGAAATCTACATACTGTTTTCCATGGAGGTTGTACTAATTTACCTTCCCACCAACAGTGTGGAAGTGTTCTTTTTTCACTTCATTTGCACCGTGTATTGTTTTTTTATTTTTTAATAATGGCTATTCTGACTGGGGTAAGGTGGTATCTCACTGTGGATTTATTTATTTACTTACTGATTTTAAAGATGCAAGGTACAATTGAGGATTAAGTATATAAGTGGACATTGTACAGATAAAATTTAGGCCTTCCTTTGGTCCCCACTTAGCCTGGTTTGAGATCAGGCACCCTTACTGATGTTAATCCCCCTCCTCCTTACCCTGGCAGTTTCCAGCTACTGCCAATCACTTTCTTATAGTCTTATGGTAAATGTTCAGGGACCACTTATGAGTGAGAGCATGTGGTACTCAGTTCTTTGTTTCTGTGATAGATCACTGAGTATGATAGACTTTAACTCCATCCAAGATGCTGCAAAATTCATAATTTTGTCCTTCATCATGGCTGTGTAACATTCTATCATGTATATGTACCACATTTTTTATCCAATCCAGTTTTGATGGGTAGCATGATTGGTTTCATGTTTTTGCTATTGTAGGTAGTGCTGCTCAAAGAAATCAAAGAAGACACAAGCAAACAGAAAAACATTCCATGCTATGGATTGGAAAAATCAGTGTTGTTAAGATATCCATCTTACCAAAGGCAATCTATAGATTTAATGTAATACCCATTAAATTATCAACATCATTATGCTCAGACCTGGAAACAACAATACAGAAATTCATACGGAAACATAAATAACCACAAATAGTCAAAAAGAATCCTCAGCAAAAGAACCAATCCAGAAGGTATCACACTTCCAGACATTAAATCTTATTATAAATCTACAATAATCAAAACTGCCTGGTATTGGTACAAGAACAGGCAAATAGACTGATGGAACAGGATAGAGATTCTGGAAGCAAAACCTCAATTTCTCAACCAGCTCATATTCGACAAAGCTTCCACCAACAAACAAGAGGAGAACCTATTCAGTAAATGTGCTGGGAAAACTGACTGACAACATGCAGAAGATTGAAACAGGATCCCATCTATCACCATACACAAAAATCAACTCTAAATGAATCAAAGACCTAAATGTAAAACCTCAGATGTTAATATTCTTAGAAAATATAAAAGACACCCTTACAGGAATTGGAATAGGCAACCAATTCCTGATTAAAAGTCCATGACATAAGAGATAAGATAGACTGGTGGGACCTCTTCAAACTGAAAAATTTCTGTAAAGGAAAAGAAACCATCAAGAGAGCAGGGAGAGCCCACAGAATAGGGAAAAATAGTTGCCAACTGTATATCTGACAAAGGCCTAACATCCAGTATCTACAAGGAACTCAAATGTGCAGCAAGGGGGAAAAAAAACCCAAGCAGCCCCATTAAAAAGTGGACAAAAGTCATGAATACTCACTGATGATTAGTAATGTTGAGTGTTTTTCACATATTTATTGGTCTTCTTTTAATGGTCTTCTTTTAAGAGATGTCTGTTCATGTTGCTTGCCCACTTTTTAATTTTTTTTTTTTTCCTTCTTGCTGACTTGATTAAGTTCCTTGTAGATTCTGGGTATTAGTCCCTTGTTTGATGTATAGTTTGTGAATATTCTCTCCCATTCTCTAGGAGATTATTTACTCTGTTGTTTATTTCTTTTGTTGTGCAGAGATTTTTTTGTTTAATTAAATCTCACATTTGTTTTTGTTTTCACTGCATTTGCTTCTGGCATCTTTCATATAATTTTTTTGCCTAGGTCAATGTCCTGAAGAGTTTTTCCTAGGTTTTCTTCTAAAGTTTTCATGTTTTCAGGGCTTACATTTAAGTCTTTAATTCATCTTGAGTTAATTCTTGCCACTGATAATGAGTGCAACAGTGAAATAAAGTCAAGTTCTTGAGGTTGGTTTCTCAGCAATGGTCATGGATGACAACTGATTCCTCATCTGAGGCAGGAAGTTGGAGTCATTCCTGGAAAATCTTTCTCCCATCCTTCCAATTACTCTGGAAGCTTCCCTTTCACACTTTCCACCTTAAATATTACTTTTCTACTTAAAATAGCCAGAGTTGGTTCTCTTTCCTTACAACTTGAAATTGTGGTCTCCTAACAGTCCCACTACTGAGGGAACAGTAGAGTGCCGAGATCCTTTGAAATTGGTGACTAAGGGCCCCCAAGCACCCATTGACAGGAGAGATCAGCACAACTTTCTTCTCAGAAACTTAGAGAACACTACAGCTGCTGAGGCCAGGTAGAGCTGTGGACAGTGTTTGAAGGAAGATGGTGCATTGAGTCTCCTCTGGACCAGAGATACTAACCTGTATCTCAAGTGACCCTGTCTCACAAAATATTTATACATTGCATTTATAAATTAGGTGGTAATAATTTGGAAGCAGCTTGGTTACAGACAACAAAAAGTAAAAGAAAGTATGCGAAGTTCTTCCCAGTCTCTTCTGTGATTTTTACACCACATGAACCTGGGACTGTGGGAATAAAACATAAAGTTGTTGCCTACTGAGGCCCATCATGTGCTCTGGGCTCGCTCCATCTGTGCTGTCCTGTGGAGTGGCATCCTCACTGACTGGGAAAGTGGGGAAAGCGAATTTGGTTGTGGCTGCACCTCCCTTGACAAAGTGACACGAAGGAACCTCTTCACCTTCCAAGTAAGAGCTCTCTCCATTTGCTCTCTGGGTGTTCTGAACCTGTCTAGAACATAAGCACAGAAAATGAGCACCAGAGACTTTTACAGGAATTATCCCATTTAAACCTTTGGACATCCTTATAGTGATTTTCTGATGAGATATAGAAGGTGGTGACTTAGTCAATATCATATACCTTTTATGTATATTGGTGAGAGTCAAGGTTGAGATTTAGAATGGGTTCAACACTCTTATTATTCCCATGATTAATTTAGGATTATACTGTTTCAAGGTTAAGACAAAAGGGGATTAAATCCTGGACATCTCAATGGAAGAATAATCTTGTTCTGAATGTTTACCTGGCTGCTATCTGCAGAAACAGAAACAAGATGCCTTGTCCATCTTCCCCAGAACAAAGCAAGCCTCAGTGGCATGGAACAGTGGGAATATCAGAACATAAGCACACAAAAGAAGTGTGGGTTTCTTAGCACTGCCACTTACTATTTCTGGTTGTGTGGCTTCCATTTTCTTGACTGATCTACAGAGATAAGGAGTCTTTCCCTGGGGTCTTGTAAGACTCACCTGTGATCACAAATGTGCAAAATGAATACTGCAGAAATGCCAGTGATCTTTCTCAGGAAACAGCTCAAGAAAGAGATATTGCCTTTCAAAGCCAAAAGTACCAGAAGCATACTTTTCCTCTGTGACAAAATTAGGTGAGTGTTTTTATACAATATGAGAATCATATTTGTTTATTTAACAGATATGTTTCATGGCCACAGTGGCACTAGCATTGTGCAAGATGCTGGGGTCAGGGCAGAGACCAGACAAGAATTCCTTCCTTCACAGAGATCAGGAGAAAAAAACCCATGAGAGGAGTAAGTGAAATGAGCAGGTCGTGAACACTGGGAATAAAATGAGTTCCCACATTGATTTAAATGCTTTTAAAAGGAGTCATACAAACAGAAACTGTTTTTCAAAGATATAAACTAACGCCATCCGTAAAAGAGAACCCTAGAGTGAAGTGTTGATAGAAAACTTTTTGCTCAAGTAGAAGTATCACTAATCCAAGTGTGCCTTAGAGATTACATGTAGGGTTTAAAGATGTGCCTAAAACGTATTAACCCTTTTAAGGCTTTGATTAGAGGATTAAATTTTCTGTCCAGTTTCACTTTAACAATTCTGGTTTTGAATACTACATAGTAGGCATACTTATTTAAAAGTAAAGCCAATAGTACCCCAAAGTCAATTGCTTCCCAGTAGTCCGTGTTTCAGTCACCGCAAAAGCTGGAACTGGGAATCAGGTCAGATGAGGCCTTTGGATGAGCAACCTTCACCTTATCTGAACTATTGAGAGCCCTGCAGCCTGTGAGCAGGGCAAAGCTGGCTGTACAACGAACACAGCTTTTTTTCTGAGATTTACAGCGCTTCTGCCTTAGGTTGGAAACACTGAGTGTAACCTCTCCACTTTTATTTGCTGGCTCTTCTCTTTAGCTCTGGAGAAAAAAGGGTGTATCAAAGTGGACCTAAAATGCTTAACTGAATATTTTACCATTTCAGGAATGTCGGGTTAATTCTTGTCCCATCTGAACTGATCACATACCAAAAAGTAGCTTGCCTTTAAGGCCTCCAATACACTTTGAAATCAACAGAAATAAGCACTTGCAAAGCACACAGTCCATGTGGGGTTAGTCACGGCCTGGAAATCAGTGAACAACTTTGCAAGGATGGGATACAGGGGAAAAGAGATCATCGGCACGGAGTTCCCTTTGGAGAAAGCAAATGCAGTTCCACTGTCAAGAACATTGCTCCAAGATGAGTTTTTCATTCTTAGGGCTGCTGAATCTACTAAAAGTGCCTTCCTGAGGTGCTTATGTTCTTGATAGGTCCAGAAAACTCATAGAGAAAATGGAGACAGCTCTCATTTTGCTTCTGGTTGTGAACACGGTTGAGCTTTCTCAAAGGCCAAACATCTGGCATCTGAGAATTTTTAAAATCTTGCCCATTTCCACGACTCTATGACTAAACCTCTCCTTGGAAAATCATGTCATAGAGCAGCTTCCTCTGACTCCCTTTTGCTAAGTGGTCATTCCTCAAATTTCACAGCCTCTCTTTGAGTGATCTGTCTCTCCCATGTTTCCAGTGGCCACATCTAGGTAGAATTGTGCATATCTAAACGGTCTCTATATTCTGAGCTTCACTCAATTGTTGAATGTTAGTAAAGTGTTGCTCCCTCAACGTCCCATTAGCTTCTCAAAAACAGAATAGCAGGAGCACCTCACCACTACTCCGAACCAACTTCCAGTTTCCTACAGCATCTCTGAACTCCTGATGACATCAGCACAAAACCACTCTCTCTTCCTCACTCCCCACTGGTGACCAATTCCTTCCCATGGCTGTTTGTAAGTTAATCTTCTGCTCCTGAAGCCAACCTGTGCCAACCAGGCCTTTCTACGTCTCCTCCAGGTTTTCTACCACCTCCTAACTTGCCCTTCCTAAGCGTCTTCCCCTTCAACCCAAGCTCCTTACTTATTTTCCAAAGCTCAGCTCTGGAGATGCTGCATCCTAGCTCCACTATATTCAGCATTTGTTTTGTTCCTGTGCTGGTTTGCCTGTGCCTCATCTGATTGGTCCCCTCCCCCATGCTTAGTGCCTTTTCATACTTTAGTCACTGGTATACACATCCCCTCAAAGACGCTGTGCAGTTTTATCCATTCCCTTGTGTTTATGCTGTTGCCACAGCCCCAAACACTCTCTACCCCTCCCTTACAATCCTTCACTGTCAGCTTACGTATTGCACTTCCTGAGGTGCTCTGATGTGTTCTCGCTACATAGACCGTCCAGCATAAGGATAATCTCTATAAAGATTTAACAGTGGATTCTCTTTAGTTTAAGTGTTTTCATGTTGATAATTTTTCATCCTCTATTCTTGCTTGCTGTATTGGTCTGCTAGAGATGCCATAACAAAGTACCAAAAACTGGGGAGCTTAAAACAACAGAAATGTATTGTCTCACAGTTCTGGATGGACCAAATTCCAAATTAAAGTTTTGGCATGGCCTTGCTCCTTTTGACACCCACAGAGGAGATTCTTACCTTGCTTTTTCCTAGCTTCTGGTGGTTGCCCTCAATCTTTGGCCTTCTTTGGCTTGCAGTTTCATCATGCCAATCTCTGACCTCATCATCACATGGCATTATCCTTGTGTTTCTCCGTGTCCACATGGACACTTTCTTAAAAGGAAACTGGTCATATTGGATAAAGGGCCCACCCCACTCCAATATGACCTTATCTTTACTAACTTCATCTATCAATGACTCTATTTCCAAATAAGGTCACATTATGAGGTATTAGATATTAGGACTTCAACATATCCTTTTGTTTGTGGGGAGGGGGCACTGTTTAACTCCTACCACTTGCCATTCCCTTAGTTATGTGCTTCTTCCAAACTTGGTAGTTTGAGTATATTTGTTCAAGGCTGAGAGCTAAATTATTTAAACTCCTATTTTCACCATGTTAATATATGTTGAGCAACAGAAAAATGGGGAGTTTGGAATCAAGGAGTTTCTCAATAAGGCCTCCTTCTTTCTAGAACTTGAAAGAACTAACCTCCATCATATAATATTACAGTCTTTTTAAAACTCATTGATGAATTTTCAAACTCAACTAAACCTGAGACATGAAAGACAGTAAATATACCATTTTCCTCTCTAAACCTCTTTAAAAATAGCTCTTCAAATCTTCCATTCTTTAAATCAATCAAAGATATCATCACCCACCAGTAGTCAGTTTCTTTCTCCTGTGTTGTCCTTATACCCAGGTGCTTAGGGGAGATGATACAGAGATAAATAAAACCCGGGTCCTGCACTCAACCAGAAGGACCCAGGTTTTATTTATCTCTGTATCATCTCCCCTAAGCACCTGGTTCATGTATGGCCTATGTGAGGTGTTTCAAAATATACCTGGAATGTAATTAACCTATAATACTTATTCTAAACCTGATGCCATTTCAAAGGGCAGCTCATTGTTTTCCTGTCTATTGGAATTTCCTTGTAGCATAGAAGAATAAAGATAAATAGTTGGACTTGAGAGGTGAGGGACATCGAATTGAATATCTCCTCTGTGCTATAGACAAACATTGTGCAGGTGACTTCCTAATTTTCTGCTGAGGTCAAGATGGAGGCCAACAGGTGGGTGATATCTACCATCAATGAAGAGTCTCTTACCTGCAACGTGATCTGAGCCATAAATTTCTGCCTTAAGCATTGCTCACAAAAGAACTGAAGTGCCATAGAGAAAACGTAAAAAGCTGACAACTTATTTTACAAATGAGGACTCAGAGGCTTAGGGATATTACCAAAATTTCACACATAAGCTATTGAACTAGAATTTGACTGCCATATGTCTAACTCATGATCCTGAATTGGTTTTGGAATCTATCATACAGTAAGGATACATCATAACCTTGCATGAATATATTTTTGATTGGTGAATTTTGACTCATAGGGCCTCATATACTTGTGTAGAATTCTATTAGACCTTGGGCCTCGACATTTAATTTAATCTTCAGCTGTATTTTCTTGTGGCCACACTTCTGTGTTGGTTCTAAACTTTCTACCAGTTTGTATTTTTTTGAAAAGCAAACATATGCCTTTAATGTATATTATTTGTCTTCTCCAAGGTGTCTTGGGAAATGTGAGCGACCAATAAAAACTCACTAATTGTTATTTAATTAAAAAGGAAAACTACAACTCCAAGAATAATACTTGTTCAAAAAGGTATAGCGTACAATGGGAGTGTTGGATGGTGAAATAAAGTGGAGTTGTAGGAAAGGCACTGAAGGGAAGGTACTTTGCTGTACCCTGTAGGAAATAGCAGGATATTTTCTGCTCTCAGAAGGAAAATTACCCAAATCATCCTTTATATATGAAAGATGAGAAGTTTTAAATATACACACAAAGAATGAACACACAGACCATTGTAGAGCCTCACATATCTTATAAATGACCATGTCACCATTTAAAAAATATCTTATGTAGAACTGGAACATAACTGCGATAGACATTATTGAAGGATGAGAACAGAAACAGCAGTTGGGGCTGGCATGACTTCCTCTTGCTTTGAAGTGTCTCCTCTGAAACTTGCACATGTAGTGGACACAGACATAAAAGGAAATGACTATATGTCCTTACAAACATACGCACAAAGGCAGACCCAGTTTTGTGGTCTGGAGGTGATATCTTTTAGGGAACTCTATTTACGTAGAAGAATATAAACAGATGAAGTCAAACTGAGCAGCCTTTAAGGAACCCACACATGAAGGCCCCTGAAGTTTCAGCCTAAGGAGATCCATGGTAGATTTGCCTCTGTATATACAATTCACAATTCCAGATAATTTAGCCAATTCACCTGCCAGAATCTCTGATTTGTAACTACTAACATGCTATTTCTAAAACTAATGACGCACTCCACCCCACATCCCTACAAAAACGTGTACTTCTGTCGTCCAGCATTATTCGCAACACCCAAGAGGTGGAAGCGACCCAAATGTCCATGGTCAAATCAATGGATAAACAGAATGTGGTTTATGCACAAAATAGAATATGATTTAGCTTTAATTCGGAAGAAAATTCTGACACATGCTACAACATAGATAAACCTTGAGGACATTGTGCAAAGTGAAATAAGCCAGGCACCAAAATACAGATACTGTATGATTTCACTTTATAGGAAGTGTCAAAAGAAGTCAAATTCATAGACACAGAAAGAGGAATGGTTCAGTGAGAGAGTTGGGGGAGGATGGTTAGTACTTAATGGACATAGAGTTTTAGTTTCGAAAGCTGAAAGGAGTTCTGGGAATGGATGGTGGTGATGGTTGCACAGATGTGAAGCACTTAATACTACTGAAATATTCACCTGGACCTGGTCATAAGTAAGATGGGTGTGATGGTGTGTGTGTAAGCTAAGCATGGGAGGTACAGTGAAGGGAACAACAGGGATGTGAAGAAAGGTGGGGATGTGATGGGGGCACATGCCACAAAGGAACTGCCAACACAGAGTTTCCTCCATGCAACTGAGTTGGACTGATAGCAAATGATGATGGAAATGTAAAAAAGAACTCTGGTGGTGACATTTGAGCCAATACTAAGAAGGCTAGGTGCTATCCAGTGTTTTTCAACATGTGACTTGTGTATCACCTACATCTGTTTCACTTGGGTACTTGTTGAATTGAACATTCCCTACCCTAGCCCTATAATTGTATACATCAGTTTCATTGCACATGGTTGGTAGAAATCATTCTTTCTAGCAAGCTCCCTGGGCCATCTCCATGAAGAGGATCATTATAGAACTGGAAAGACTGGGAAAACTCTTTAAATTCTTGAACATCGGTTGTACCTAGGGTTAGCATCTCTGTCCACAGATTGCAGAAATGTGGAAGGATTGCAAGTGGGGTTTGGGGGGCACATGTGATATCATGGAGCGTTCACGTTCCAAGAGAATACTGGCTTGCAATTTGAAATGGAAACTTTGCGGCCTTGTTTTATTCATGACTTTTGCAAGAGTTTCCACATATGCCAAAGGAAACGTTTGCCAGAAGTAAAACACACAAGGATGCATCACTCTCCCTTCCCACACATGGGGAAGTCATTAAAATTGAATCAGCTTGGCAGCTGACAGCTCAGGTGCTCAGGGGCTGCTGAAAGCCTCTTTTTCTTTCTTTCTTTCTTTTAAAAAAATTAGTCATAAGGAATGTAAAAATGTTCCACCAAGTCCTAAGCCCATGCAAAATTTATGGTTTGGACTTTTAAACCAAGCCCTAAAATTCATTTTCCTTTGGCAGGAGGTAGAATACGCCTTTAAGTGGAAAAATGGTTATTTATTTATGTGTACACATACAAAGTCAGAATGGGGACAGCATCAAAGAAGGGAAATGTGATGCCACCACGAGAGGGTGGGTCAGGTTCCTGTTGTGAGGGCCGAGAGAAGCACGTACTGGGGAGAAAGCAAAAAGCAAATTTTCAGGTGGGATGAGTTTTCTGGCCTGAAGAAACAGAGCTGGCAGTGAGATACATTAAGGATGGACAGGGCAGAGTTTGGCAAGCATTCCCAGGTGACTGAGGCTTCAGGTGGGGAGGTGCTCATGAAAGTGATTGATGTTGCATTGAAGAAGATATTGAATATCACAAGGAAGGACTTGGACTTAATCTATAGCTAGCATAGAGCCCTTAAGTACACAGTAGTGTCATGGTTTGGGTAGAAAATTATAGGTTTTGTTTTAGAAAAACTGTAGAGAGGAGACTGGTTGGAAAGTAATCATACAACTTTCAGCCTTTCTATGGATGAATGACTTTGTACCAGGGGCTATAAAGGAGGGAACAGATTTAAGAAAAACTGGGTTAAAACTAGCAGAATGGAACACCAGTTTAATATAAATACAGAGTCCAGCATGTATGTTTGACACAGGTGGGCAGGGGATGGGGTAGGGGGACGCATTTATCAACAGCCAGAATTAAAACAGGCAACAGCTCTTGTTTTTTAATTTTGGTCATGCATTGGCTCAGCACACCTGGCTGGCAACATTCCTAAAGACCCATACCAACCAGGAATGATTTTCAGAGAATGTTTTGTGAGCTAGCCCTCACAAACATGGAAATACACAGCTGTTTCTCTTTGCCGGTAAAGCCTTCTGCCCCATACTGCTGCCAATAAGGCAATATCATAAGAGGCATACTTAAATGATAGTATAATGAATGTTGATTCAGGATTGGATTCTAGTTTAACTGTTACACATTCCTAGGTATTAGCTGTGTTATTCCACTCAGAACATCTAACTTGACATAACTACAATATGTTCCCTGAAAACAGAAATATAGGTCAGGACAAGGACCCAGTGAGAACCATGGCACTACCAAATCCTGATGTAGGAGGGAATGGTAATGTTTCAGATACTACCAACCATGCCAGGTCTCTCTTTGGCAATTAGGAAAATTGGGACTTTTAATTTTTTCCAAATTAAAAGTATATGGATCTGTTTTAGCAGAAACTCAATATTTTTGACTGAAGAAGATCCTCTAATTCCCCAGTTTTCCCATAGGATTTCAGTCCTCTTACATTTCATAAATCACTGACTTGACAATACAAATAAAGGACACATGGCAGATTTACAAAAACAAATTTCCCAGATTTGCTTCAAATAACTTTGCTGATGCTGAACAAACAGACTTGATGTAGTGATCCCTCCTCCCCATATTCTTTCTGTAAAGTTGATCAATGTGCTCACAATATAAGCAAATTCCAGGGAGCCATGAGAGCCCATTTTATTACGTGAGATATCCCAGGCACAGTTTTAGAGCCTACATACGAATCCATTTAGTCCTTTGATAGCCCGTTTAGAGAGGTACTATTGTTATTATCTTTCTTGTACAGACCAGGAAAGCGAAGCACAGAGAAATTACACCAATTCCCTCAGGCCAGATCTAGCAAGTTGAAGAATTGAAATGGGAATCTGCTCAGTCTTACTCTGGAATCACTATAAACCACTGCACCACCAATGCATACAAAAATTATCGAAACTAAAAACCCCAAATGTTTCTGGAAATGAGATTTAGGAATAGGAATTTGAATTTATATAGCTTTTTATTTCCCTTCCATAAAAAGACATTAACATGAATGCTTCAAAGAATTTCAACACACACCTGAAACATTGTTTTAATGACTTTTAAAATATTTAAGATTTTTAGAATACAATTTTTTGTACGTTGGGATACCTACCACCTCTCTGGTCTTGGTCAGGTGATTTATGTCTGTTTCTATGCAGTTTCTTCATCTGTAGATGGGAGATCATTCTAAATCTGCAAGTTTGTACAAAGATTGGGGAAGATAAGGAGTGCTCAGGAATCAGCTCTCAGTAGTTTCTCTGTACATGTGATTTGGGAGTGGCAAAAATAAGCTGATAGATTGGGGAACATGAAATTCAAAAGTCTATTCTGGACTGTTGGGAAAAAGAAAAGAGGAGAATGTTGTCTGTTGTGAAGACACAGAGGGAGGGCTGTCCCACTACTAGTGCTCAAACACAGTACAAAGTTATCTCAGAAGCTCAGACTTCTATGACAAAAATAAGAGCAGGGGGAAGAAAGAGTATGCGTTTTGGATTAAACTATTGAATATGAAACAAGATTCAGATAATGAACCTTAACCCTAGTACCCCAGAAGGCAGCCTTATTTGGGAATAGAGTTGTTGCAGATGTAACTAGATGCGGTCATATTGCAGTTGGGTGACCCCTCTTCCAGGATCGTTGTATCCCTTTGGTATGATTATACCTCACTCCACAAATTTATATGTTGAAATCTTAACCCCCAAGGTGATAGAGTTAAGAAATGGGTCTTTGGGTCACAAGGATAGAACCCTCTTCAGGGGGATTAATGCCCTTATTAACTGTGTTATTCCATTCAGAACATCCAGCTTGAGGTAACCACAATGTGTTCCTTGAAAACAGAAATATGTTCAGGATAAGGACCCAGTGAGAACTATGGCACTACCAAATCCTGACATAGGAGGGAATGGTAATGCTTCAGATACTACTGAGCATCCCAGGGCTCTCTTTGGCAATTGGAAAAGCTAGGACAGAAAAAAAATGCCTCATAAGGGCATTAATCCTATTCAAAAGGGTTCAGATCTTGAAAAGGTGCCTCATTCTTTCCACGAGCTGAGCATTAAGCTGAGGACACTGAATGTCAAACTTAAGGGACTGGTCTATTGATGCCATTGGCTTACGAAGAATGTCTCCAGGGGAAAATGGCATCAAATTTTCAGAATCCAGCCGTGAGTGGCAGGAGAGTGATTGAAACTAAGAGCTGCATAATGTCTAGATTGTTGGGCATGTACACTGTTAATTGGAAGAAATAGCAACTACAATCACAATGTATAAAATTGAAGTTGTTTTTTTCTTTTTTTGAGTCGAAGTCTCATTCCTTTGCCCAGGCTGGAGTGCAGGGGCACGCTCACAGCCACCCTAATGTTGAACCTGCTGGGCTCCAGCAATCTTTCCACCTCAGCCTTCCGAGTAGCTAATTTTTTGATTTATTGTAGAGATGAGGTCTCGCCAAATTGCCCGGACAGGTCTTGAACCCGCGGGCTCAGGCAATCCACTCACCTCAGCCTCCCAAACCGCGGGATTACGGGTTGAGTCACCGAATCCGGCTCCCAAACCACTTTTCATGCATCATATTAGATGAGGTCCACTAATTGCTAGTAAACCTCACAGTCTTCCTGGCGAAATTTAAAACTGCAAAATCGGGGTCACTTTTGAAACAGATTCTCACTTGAGTGTTAAAATGCTTACAATGCCTCCTTTTCTTGCAGAGAACACCAGCCTTTAGACACCAGTATGACACCCAACTTCACTTGTCTAGAAGAAGAAATAAAAAAGATTCTGCACTTACTAAATAATTTGATGGGATTAAATCCACCCCAAACACTGATCACATCTGTCTATAATTTGTGTAGTAAAATGGGAGTGGCTGTAAATGAGGTTAAAAGCTCTTTCTTTCCATTCTCAACCTGAAAAATACCACCTTCTTATGTGCCCTCAAAGTTGTTTGTTTGTTTTATTGTTTTTAGAGAAGTTCTCACTTCCATACATTTAATTATCAATACCAGGGGATGCCAATGTCATCTGGAATAGGAGTCATTCTCTGGCTCTCAGAATACCTTCAGAGTGACAGATTCCACAAGTCTGTAACACCAGTGGTGTATACCTGATGAAAATTCAGCAACTTCAGCACACCAAAGCTGTGATTTCCTGTACAAAACATATTGAAACAGAGCCCCCTGTCATCGCCTGCTATTGCCGAGACAGATCCTCAGCCTGTGTATCTCCATGAGGATTCGCATTGTGCTGAACTCTATAAGAAAATTCAAAAAATTCACCACCTCATTTTCAAGGTGTGAATATGTCCCATCATTATCCATTAGTTATTGTGCACTAGCAGTGCACCTCATGCCAACTCTGACAGAGGGCATTTTCATAGCAATTCTGGACATAACTAGAGCCACTACCACTCTACCCCTTAAGGGAAAGAAAAGACTACAGGTGTCAACATGTGTTGAAAAAGTTATTAGAAATCTGCCTTCTGCCCATCACTTACCTACAGGTAGGAAACAACCTCTCTACTGCCTCAAATGAGCTTTGCAGAAAAGAAGTTTTACTTTTGTACACAAAAGGGACCAGAGTTTAAGTATCTTTCTTCTCCAGATGTGTGTCCTTATAAACTTAACAGAACCATAACTATTAAAATGGAATAAGTAAAATAAAATTAACATTATCCAATATCATTAAGACACTTAATATTATATTATTTCTCCTACTTTTTAGATTAGCCAAGAAAATTATGACTAATAACAATCAAGTTTCAGATTTAGGGAGGATTTAGTGAAGACAAGTGACCATCTGACACTAACGTTCATTGAACACAACCAAATTTCCTTTTTACTATCTCATTCTGCCATATTCGCTGATCTTGTCCCTTGATTAACTGGCTAAAGGAATTTTACAAGACTGTAAGCATTCTTATCCTTTGAAAAAGTTTAACCCAATTAAATTATGGGTATATATAGATATTATATATACTGATAGATATTGAAAATGTAATTAATATTGATATATCAATGTCACAGATTAAATTTAAATAGTCAATAAGCAACATACACTATTAGTAAAATAGAACTATATGATTTTATCTATACTTCCAAAGACATAGTGTAGACATGCATTAGAGTACTACTAGCCTCATTTATTAAGGACATGACAAGGTTAATTAGAATAGAAAATGACAAATTTATTTGTATTGTGTTAGTATGTACCTTTTTCATTTTTTGCAGAAATAAATTTTAAATTGTTTTTTTCATTTTTAAGATTATTCTCTTTGAGTGCTTGCTGTCATTTTCTCCATGGCTCACCCATAGGCTAATTGAAGAAGAAAAAGTAAGATATCAAAATATTCACAAAATATGAAAAAGGGAGAAATATTCATCAACATTTCTGTCCATATAAAACTAGCTTATCCAATCCTAAACAAAAACGTTAGAAAACATGAATGAAGCCGGGCAAGGTGGCTCACATCTATAATCCCACTTTGGGAGGCTGAGGGAGAAGGATTGCTTGAGCCCAGAATTTTGAGATCAACCTGGACAACATAGTGAGACCTGTCTCTACAAAACATAAAATAACTAATTTTATGGCGGTGTGTACATATAGTCTCGGCTACCTTGGAGACTGAGGCAGAAAGATCATTTGAGCCCAGAAGTATGAGACTTCAGTGAGCCATGATCGTACCACTGCACTCCACCCTGGCTGAAAAAGATTGAAATCGTACCACTGCACTCCACCCTGGGTGAAAAAGAATGAAATGTACAATTTTTCAAAAAGGTAAACCTTACTTTAAAGGTGATAAAAATAGCCAGAATTCAAATGCAAATAAAAGAAATAGAGTAGTTGCGCAAAGATCTGTTTTCCCCCACGCCCTTAGAGGAAGTGCCAGACACCCATAATTTCTCAGGGAATTTTGCTGTCTTAGTTTGTTAGGGCTGCTATAACAGAATACCATAGACTATGTCACTTATAAACAGCAGAAATTGACTTATCCCAATTCTGGAGTGTGGGAAGTCCATGCTCAAGGCAACAACACATTTAGAGTCTGGAGAGGGTCTACTTGCTGGCTCATAGATAGCTGTCTTCTCACAGACAGCCAAGGGGGCAAAAGCAAACTCTCTGAGGTCTCTTTCATAAGGGCACTAATGCCATTCACAAAGGCTTTGCCCTCAGGACCTAATTACTTACCAAATGCCCCACTTCCTTTAACATCACATTGGGAATTAGCATTTCTACATATGAATTTTGAGGGGACATAAACAGTCAGTTTATAGCATTTATCAATTTTTTAAAAAGCAGTTGCTTCTAATGCCACTTAATCTGCTTTGCAGCATAGAAAGAGAAGTAAGGCATGCATAACACGGTTATTAAAACCCAGTGAAGCTGACACAAGAATGGAATTTTCAGGCTCGTCTTACTTTGTGAACATAAGTCCTCAGAGAACAAAGGTAGTTATTTCAGAGAGGTAAAGCAGACTTGAGGGGAATTTGATCCAGTGGGAAGGCAGGTCCTGAGACAAAGCTCAGAAGCTGCAACAAAAATGCCCCCTCCCCCAAAAAGTTACAGTACTTCGGGTCCATTGTTTGTAGCAGGTTGAATCTCACGAGTGGAGACACAGTAGCAGAAATCCCAAGAACTGCTCTACAAAATGTAGACTGCAGATCACTGACCTCGTAATCACCCGAAATGCACGTTAAAATGCAGATTCTGGAACCTCACCCACACTTGCACAGTCAGAATCATTCAGTGTCAAGACCCAAGAACCTGACTTTTAACATGTACCTCAGCTGCTTCTTCTGGCCAATAAAATGTAAAAACAAACAATTGCAGCGCTTTATTGGTGGCACTCCTTGTGGTTCCTACCATGTGGAATAAGGTTACTTGCGAAATGAACTTTATCAAGTGAGGCACTTGAGTTATCAATTATCCAAGAAATGGCATTTTTATTTGGCCAGAATTTATTATCCATTTATCATTATTATTCTCTTCTAGCATATTTTTGTGATTTTTTAAAAAATAAAAGGTTTATAGAAACTTAAAATACTACCTCAATGTGCTTTTTTCCTTTAGAAACCCTCTACAGGAGACTTTTCCAGTTGTATTCATTACTATATAATATAAATTGATCATTCATTCAATAAAAAATATTTACATAGTGCCCATTATGTAATTTACCCTATGCTAGTGCTGTTTAAAATAATGCATTTTTTCTTCATCCACCATATTCTGTTTTTAATATAATTGCAAGAATCTTAATAACAATCCTACACTCTTACAACAAAATAATCCATCAGTAAGGTGTAATATCTTGCTTTAAATAAGTTATAGCAATCTTAACTATAGCTAATTTGCTAGACAGATGCAGACAAGCATCTCAAGGTCATTTTGCTTATACAAAGATATTCAGGATTTGCTGTTGGGTAGGTTATACTCAATCAATGAATAGTTATATAAAAACAGCATTTTGCTGGCCAGTTTTTATAGACAAAAATTCATATTTGCTATAGTAGTAATTCCTTATTTTTGCTCATGCCATTTATTTCTTTTCCCATTTTTCACACTTCTTAATGTGAAGACTTTCATGCATTCAATTAGTCATTCAACATTGCCATGTGCTAGTTTCTTTTGAGCAGTAAGAAGAGAGAAAAAACAAATTAAGTTTCTGCTTTCAACTCATATAATGTACAATGCTTTTAGTTATTGTATTTAATATATTAGTAATTTTGTAATTGATATCATGAGTAATAGTAGTTAATCTATTAATATTGTTTAGAATATAATATTTATTGCTAAGGTAGTTGGTGATGACTATGTAACCTTTGTCACGGTAATAGTACATTGAAAACAATAAAAGAAGGTTTTTCCTCATTCCTTTCACTTTGGGTAGGAAATAAAATTCCTGGGTCTGGTCTTACCATGAATTTTGGATGTTCTTTAGAGAATGCCTTTCATTATTTTCTCACTCGCCAACTTCTGAATCCCACCCCATTTCATGAAGGACCAAGATGAGGGAGGACCCCCCCAAAAAAGAAGAAATTTTCTTTGGAGAAAAAGGTCCCTTTGTAGTACAGGTTTCTTCAGCTAGGTAAGTGGTTCTAGGAACTCACAGGCACCAGTGTATCCAACTAGGGTTGTTGATTTTTTTTTTTTTTCTGGAGATTCTTTCAGTGTGTTTGCCCATTTCATGATGGGTGATTATGAGCGAACCTGCCCACACCAGACTAATTGTTAAGTAGTTTTTCACTAAAAACAGCATGCCCTATTCACCTGACCTCACCTGAGCCATGATCTTTTGTTTCCCCAGATGAAAGAGGTGAAACAAAAAACAGCAGAAGCACTAAAAGGCAACAAAATTGATGAGTTCAAAAATTGTTTTGAGCAGTGGGAAAGGATCTTGATAGGTTGATTGCATCAAATGGAGAGTACTTTGAAGTACTTTGAGATTTAAACATGTAAGAATAAATACACAATTTTTTATACATAAATTCTGGATTTTGGGGTTCCCCCTTTTATACCACAGCTGTCACTGAATCTGCTGGGTTTTTTCAGAACACTATGCAGGTTTTAATAATATTTTTTAAAGAGCATTTTAAAAACCAATGTCTGCTTCCAATTTCCCTATAGCTCTTGAAAGCATTACCATTTTCAAATATAAAGCTTGGTACAGTATAACCTAATTAAATATAACATGTTGGGCAACCCTCTTTTGGGCCCCCTCCCTTTGGAAGATTTTCTGTCTTCTTAATAAATCCTACTTTCAAAAAAATAAAATAAAATAACATGCTTACCATAGTTGGAGAGAAATAATACAGGTAGAAATTAGAATATTTTTCAATTATATTATGCCCCTTCTGATCATGAAGATATCGATTATGGCTTTGTCAATCCTAGTTCAACTCATGCACAAAGCTCCAGGTTAAGCCTCCTTCCTCAGTAATTCCAGCTGGCATCCCCAAACAAACTTTTTACCCTTTGACTATACTTAATTAAAGTTTTATATTGTATTCTCAATGTTGAGATTATAAAAAACATATGACAAAAGTACCATATACAGCACTATATAAAGTACTGTGTATATTATCTACTATATACATATAAAAACTTTCTGTATAA
Organism: Tarsius wallacei; assembly: GCA_963574415.1. Taxonomy (NCBI): domain Eukaryota; kingdom Metazoa; phylum Chordata; class Mammalia; order Primates; family Tarsiidae; genus Tarsius; species Tarsius wallacei. Next base: position 14,812 of record CAUYQG010066316.1, on the reverse strand, counting down.
ATACACATATTAATAATTGTAATGATATCCATCAAAATGCCAGCAGTGGATTTATCTGAACTGTATCATTCAAGTTATGTGCATGTTTTCTAATGTTCTTTAATGAATACATTTTTAAATTGAAAGTGGCATAAAGTGTTTTTTATTGACGACTGAATAATATGTCTTCAGTAACCTTATGTGTAGCTCGTGGACCAGATGCATATTTATATATATCTGCAGGTCTGCAACATCATGCAATGATAGAAACACAGAGAATATAGATAGTAAGAACGTTGAGTTGTATGAAATGAAGTGAAACAGTAACAAATCGTTTTATTATTATCTGCATCAATACAGGTTAAACAGTAACCTGATCAGCACTTCACTAGGAAATCTGCCATTTTAAGATATTCAACCAGTGGTTTTCATCTGGAAAAACCACTATCTGCTCCACTAAGGGGAGTTTTGAAATGTTTTAGGTCATGTTTTTATTGTCTAATAATGGGGTAAGGCAAAGATGGCATTTAGTGAGTACTTGCCATGGGTGCTAAATATCCTGCAACTTTTAGCACATATCCACAGAAATAACTGTTTCACTAAAATGCCAGTAGTCACTTTTGAGAAAATTCATTGGATCAACTATGTATTTGTTTTCTGCTCGTAAAAAAAAATCAGCTAAATGAAAAATCAAGGCATTATGATTTCATACTACACTACATTATCCCAAAGAGTATACAGCAAATTAAAGATGGCCTCAATTATTTTATTCTTCCCATCAAGTGAAGTATTCCCTCTGGCAGCTTTGGCTAGATGTGATGTAATCTTTAAGAGGATGAGTACTTCTGTCCTGATGTCTTAGAAACCAGCCGCCAGGTAAAAAGTAAGAGCTCTACTCTAAAACCACTTTGCCATGAGGAACTCAAACCACACAGAAAAACCTCGGAAAATGAGACACCAAGTGAAGAAAGATAGACCAAGGATCATGGAGGTGTCAAACAGGTGAGGGAAGAAACCATCACAGAAGTGGCGTCTCCAACACCAGGTGATCCCAGGCAGATTAAAGATCACAGCTGAGTTCTTCCTGAATTCTTGTCCATACAAATATGTGAGAAAGGCTGAGTGCAGTCGCTCAGGCCTGTAATCCCAGTACTTTGGGAGGCTGAAAAGGGAGGACTGCTTGAGCCCAGGGTTCAAGACCAGTATAGGCAACATAGCAAAACCTCATCTCTATAAAATATGAAAAATAAACACAGGTGCAGACCTGTAGCCCCAGTTACTCTGGATGTTGAGGCAGAAGGATCTCTTGAGCCCGGGAGTTGAGACTGCTGTGAGCCATGATCATCATGATTCTGCCACTGCACTCCAGCCTGAGTAACAAAATGAAACCTCAACTCAAATAAATAAAACAAATAAAATAGCTATTTTAAGCCACTAAACTGTGTCCTTTCATCTTTATCTACCTCCTTTTCTTCCCAGACTCTCAAAATGGAGGATGTTTTGGATTTTAATGTGCTTCTAGAAAACATGTGAAACATTATTTCCTTTGCAACAAATAAATAAACCTCAAATCTCTAAACAGAATGCAGGAAACTATTTCAGGCATTGTTTTCACAGTTGAAAGTGATCCTGATTTTTATGAAATAAGTAGCGATAATTATCTACCAAATTCTAGCTAAACTAAAATAGACATAAACCAGTCATTTTGCTGATTAGGGCTCCATTATGACATTAATTAATTCAATTAAATAAAGTTCATGATATACATGTCTCTGCTACCGAACTGAAAATCCTTAAGGGCAGAACATTTTGTGTGTGTTTTTCCATAATACACAGTGCCATGCATATGGTATGTGTTCCACAAATATTTGTGAATGTTTACAGTATAGTCTACCATTAGAAATTAATTATTTTGGTTAAATTCAGCATCACCTCCTTCCAGCCTTCTGTTTTGAAGTCCTAATTCTCTTAACATAATTTCTGGGTTGCCATATAATTCTAGTGCTTGAAAGACTTATCATTTGTCATCTACTCAAATGTTACTATTTTTCAGATAGAGAAAAAGGTAAGCTGTTTGCTCAAATCTATGCAGTTATTTAGTGTATAATAAAGCCATTGCCAATTTTATGTGATTTCTTCTAACAGATAGCTAGCAGGTGAGCCTCATCAGCAGAAAGGTGTTGGGACTCCTAGGAGTAGACGGCATAACATGTAGGAAATGAAAAAAAAGGTAATTGCAGAGATTTAAAAGAAACTTCAGTTATATTCTCATCTTCATCTGCCCCAGAGCATGAGCCAATATAAACTGAGAGCACTCACAAAATTTGAAGAAAAAAATGCAAGAAGACCTAAAAGGGCTGGAGAGCTATAAGAGGCAATAAAGATGTCTTTTTAAGACTAGTTTTACAGAGTAAATCTTAAGACCAGTTATCTCTGCTCTGAGACTCTTCATTAACAGCTGTTCGTTGTACTGTGAATTATTACAAAATAGTGTATGTACAATGCTAGCTTGATATTTGTTCTTCCCCTACTCAAATGGACTTGACTGTCAAAAACCAAGCGCAAATCAGGATTGTCACCAGATTTAGGAAAGCAAATTCTCTCTATCTTACATTTCCCTTATGTTTTTAAGTAAAAACAGATTGGGGAGGTTTAAAAAACTAGCTAGCGAAAGTGCAGGGGTAGATGGTGTATATGTTTTTCTGAAAATTCCAGAAAAATTCCAAACCAGGTTTTAACCACATATTATACTCAGAAATATCTATGACATCATCATCACAAGACAGGATGAGAGCATACTTCTCCCCATGCAGAAGCCAAAATAGACTTTAAGAAAAAAAAAGAGCTCTTCTAAAATCACTGAATTATAGGGCTTAAGTACAATGAAGGATAATATTCCTGTATCAATCTGTGCCAGCACACAGAACAGAAGAGCAGAAAGAAACTGTATGGTTCTATATAGAGCCCTGGTGAAGGGAACTTCTTCATGACCTCAATTAAGGTATGCGATCCAGCCTTTGGAGATCCTACTATGGACAGTAAATCCTAATAAGTCTGCTCATAGTTTCATGATAGGAGTCATTTATTGAGCATCTAGTATGTTCCAGACAGCACAGAACATGTGCATACTCCTTAATCCTTACCACAGTTCCACAAGCAGGTATTGCTTCTACTTTTAAATGTAAGAAACTCATGCTTACAAAGGTCAAGTATCTCTCTCGAGGGCACATAACATATGAGTGATGAAACCCAAACTAATGGTTTTATTATGAATCAGGCGTATGCAAATATATCCTCCCACCAATTCTATAAGGCAGATACTATTATTTAATTATGAGGTAACGGAGACTCAGAAAGTAAATTACAAAGCTTAAGTGAATAGAATTAATAAAAGGCAGACTGGGAACTCTATGCAGGACCATCTACTTCAATACACTTCTCTTTCCCATTACTGTATCTCATTCTCAAGATGTATCTTATTCACATTATTTTACCTTGGACTAGATACAACTAGCACACAGAATAGTTGAGGAGGCTACCATCCCCAAAATCTAGGGCTCTCGGTTTAAGACTGTTGTTTACAGCCCACATTATCCTCAGTGATGAAACAGAAGAAGATCGTCAGAGATAGAAAAAGTGCTGCCTCTGCATTCTTTCAGTAGCAGCTAGAATAGGCTGCGCTCATGCTGTGAAAACACTCACCCCTCATCTTAGTAGTTTAACAAAACAGATGCAAAGTCTAACAGTGGGTTCCGGCCATTCTCCATGGCAGGTATCCTCCACACAGCGACACAGTGATCCAAATGGTTTTGATCTTGAAGCTTTTCCACCTCAGTGTGAGTCCTCCACATCCTCCATGGCAGAGGAAAAAACTTACCAAAGGATCGATCCCTCAGGAGCTTTTCATAACCTCAGCTTAGAAATATCACGTTGCCCCCTTTTATTAGCCAGAATCCACTGTATGTCCCATCTAACTCACTAAGAAGTCTGACTTCTTGTATACACAAGGAGGAAAGCAAATTTGAATTTTGTGAACATATAGCATTATCTCTGCCACATCACCCTTAAGAAGTAGATCCAGACTACATAAGAAAATAGCAAAAGCTTGGGGATAAGCAAGTGAGGCCACAGATTTAGAACTAGAATACATTTTTCTGGATGAAGAAACACAAAGAGAAGTATATGTATTCACTAATCTAAAAAAAGAGGAGGAAAGAATTAGAAACTATAGATGTCACAAAATAATTATTATTAAATGAAAGAGAACTTATTAAATGAAAGAGAACTTACATATATAGAAGCAAAGTGACCCCAAATATTTTATTCAAATGTCCAAAGTGACAGAAAAAAATTAAGCCTTTCTTGCTTTAGGACAAAAGTTTATGTATCATTTCAGTCACTGGTTTTACAATTGATTTCTCAAATTCTATTTAGTGTTTCTTTTCTTCATAGCACAAGGTTCTATGGCAATCTGAACAGAAACAGTCCCAACATTCTAAAATATTACACTCTAATGGATGAGAAATAGAGTCATGCCTCAAATAAAGGACACTATCTTTTGCAATGGAATCTTTAAGTCAATCATAAAAGCACTAAGGCTAGGAAAAAAACACTGGCATCTCCCCAAAGGAATATACTATTTTCACTGTGTTTTGTGTAGCATCCAGCACTTGGTATATTTCTCCTGGTTATTCCTTTTCATTTCTGCCTAGTGGTGTAGTCACTCAGTCTTTTACTGGTTTAGAAGCCTTCCATGAAATTCTCCACAGCAGAATAATTCAGAATGAAGAAAGTAGATAACATAGAGGCTCGTCAGCCCCATTCATCATGTACATCAGCTACAACAACATCCAAAACTTTTAAGATTGCTGCTTTCAGTTCACCTGCCCTTGCAACAAAGTGATGCCTGCCAAGACAGCCAGCACCCCATGTGTGGGAAACCATCCCTCCCTCACTTTGTCCTAACGAACACTCTTGGAAGTGAAACACAAAGGCAGCACAAGACAGAAATGTACTGATTAATTTCAACACATCTTTCAGAAGTCACAATCTATGCTGAGCAAAGTGATTTTCAGCTGACTTTATCTTATTAGTGAGGACTCTGGGGAAATTTTGTGGGGTAAATCCTTTTCTGCATTACCATGCAGAGGAAATAGTTTCCATCTTTAAAGCCCTGCAAGCATACACTTTTTTTTCCCCCCAGATCTTAAATCTGGCCTCCGAGAAAGTAGTACTTGAAGAGATCTCATTAATTCCAGGGATCTGATTTGTCCATAATTTTGTGGTTCATTTGTTTCTGAAAGTTTCTTCCCTAATGAAAAAAAGAAAGAAAGGAGGGGGACTATTTCCCTCTTTCCCCCCAAATCAACATTTTTAGGCCCAAAATGAATTATATTCTCTTGTATTTATTATGGATCAAATCATGCAGTATTATTACCTTTTTCAGAAAACATGAAGATAGGAAAGCTAAGTCACAAATTTGGTAAATTAATTGCATCCTTTTAAGTCTTTTTTGGTTATTAAAATGTCCTCTTTTCTAACAGAAAAATAATTCAGCAGTGGACCTTTAAGGTAAGTTGTATTCCTTTTTTAACTGCACTGGAAGGAAGGAGAGAAGAATGTGAAATAGGCATTCTCCAAGCATCCAATTTTGTAGTTGGTTTTTTTCTTCTTCTTTATAGTAATAGTTCTGATTCATCTAACTTCCTGGCCTTCATGGTTAAAGAAAGGTTATAAATGGAAAGTGTAACAGAAAATATCCTTAGGTACTTCCTTATTAAATTTAAAAAAGCAACTTCCTCTGAAAGTCTATAATGTTCCCGCTGCTGTCTTTCCTCCTTCATTATATTTCAATCACCATTACATGTTAGAGAGGTTTTTAACAATGCCTTCGTGTTTAATTATTTATTTTTAATTGCCAAACAAAAACTATGTATATTTATGATGTGTCAGATGATGTTTTGATATATGTATACATTGTAGAATGGCTAAGTCAAGCCAATAAACCTGTCCATTACCTCACAAACTTATCTTTTTTTGTCATGAGAACATTTGAAATCTACCATTTCAGCAGTTTTCTAGTAGACAACACATTGTTTTTTACAAAGTCATTATGTTATACAGTAGATCACTTGAACTTATTCTTCCCATCTAACCATTTTGTTTCCAGTGTCATCATTCTACTTCTAAGAGTTCAACGTTCTTCAGATTTCACATCTAAGTGAGATCATGCAGCATGTCTTTCTGATTCTGTCTTATTTCGCGTAACATAATGCACTCCAAGTTTACCCATGTTATTGCAAATGACAGGATTTCCTTCTTTTGTGACAGAATAGTGTATACATACCATTGTGTTTTATATATAACATGTTTTTTTATCCATTCTTCTATAAATGGAGACTTAGGTTGATTGCATATCTTGGTTGTTGATAAAAATGCTTAATTATATGATGGCTATATTATAGAATATAATGCCTATACACAAGTAATAACTTTGTTAATATAATATTTTCTCTCAATATCATTGCCACCAGGTCCTGTTTCATATCTTCTAAATTAACTCAGTGATATGATTATCTATCCTTTATACCTTTGCTGATCTGTAATTCTCTTCCTATCCAGACTTTAAGGAAAGAAATAAATAGGTAGTGTATTGCTTGATTTTGTGGCTAGTGCTTGGCTATTGCTCCATTTTATTTTAATCTTGACAAGCACATAGAAGGTTACTACAGTCACTGATTGGAATAATCATTCTGGACTTTGCCTATTTTAAACACATAAAGATATATTGTAAAATTCTTATAGCCTTCTCTAGAATTATTTCAGGATCCCTGTTGTGACCTTAAGACAAACTTTTAATCTCAGTGCTGTCCCCAAATGGTTGGCCAGAGTCAAGCTCAGCCTCTTTGCATCTAGGTGACACATCACTGCAATTACCTTGTCTTGTGTGGCACAAACCCAGAGCCAGGGGGATTTCTATACCAAACTCCACGCCTGGGGACTTCAAAGCGTTTTTAGCCTCTTCCTCCTCCTGCCAAATCCTTTCCCTTTGGAGCTCTGTTCCTTTCAGCACACAAAGCAATTCCTGATAAAGACTGATTTAAGTCCATTTCCTCTAGCTCCAGACAAATAGAAGGTTTAAGAAAGGTTCAGTGAAGCCTAGAAGAGGCCTTTGTAGGTCTGCATGGATGTGAATGAGGTTCTGAGGTTCCTCAGTTGCACTGAGGCATCATGTATAGCTCAGTTGGATAATCATTTCTTATCTGCTATGTTCTGAATGCGAACTAGGATGCAAGGGTATCTTGAAAGAAGAGAAAACCTCCTTCTCTGAGAACAGATACCTGTTGAGTAGGGTGGTACTTACGGAGTCTTCCTGCATGTCATAACTGAGTCAAATCAGGAAGGATGAGGGCTTTATCCTAAAACCAGTGGAAAAGGGTGCTCTAGGGAGAGGGAATGATGCTGACTGATAGAAACACGACAGATGAGAGACATTTGTGTATTTAACGTAATTCTATATGGTTAGTCTTTAGGGTAGGCAGAGTCAAATCTGGAAGAGTTTTGCATAGTCTGCTAAATATTTTATATTTACTTTCCATTCAAAGGAAAGTCATTGAATAATTTCGAACAGAAGAATGAAATAATCAAGAATTGTCTGGGCTTGGTAATGGATAGATGAACTCCACAACCAATTTTTTTTAAAACCTACGAAGTGTCAGACAATCTGCAAAGAGCTAGACACACAAATATAAGCCAGACCTGACCTTACTTTCAAGTTGCTTCCTGTCCGGTAGTTATACGGAAAAAAAATAGTAAGATGAAGGAAAGAAGGCATAGGTAATGAGCGCAAGGTTTCTGACTTGAGCAACAGGGTGAGTAGTTGTGCTATTTATAGAAATAGGATACAGAAGGAAGAAGCTAATAATGAGTTTAGTTTGGGAAGTCTTTCCCCTAAAGGGCCTGCCAAGTAGCTAAGAAGAAACGTACCACAGATAGCTGGAGTTGAGGCCAAATCCAGACCAGTGCCTATTTTTGTATGGCCTGTGGGCACTCCTCCTGTGTACTAACTACTTTAAGCAGTAACGAAGCTGGGATACCCCTCTTCATTTCCACTCTCTACCCCATTATAGTGCTTATCTCCTGGCTGGTCACCACCTATCCTTCCCCATCCCCATTGCCTGCTGGAAACATACTCCTGCCAGCCCACTGGGCCCCAACCCTTCCAACCAGAGAATGTCTCTCCCCAGCTGATAGTGACTGTGTACAAAGTGTGCCCATGACAAACAGGACAAACAGGAAGGTGCAGGGGCAAGAATTTTCCCTCTTGTCATAGACGTACCTACATACTATTTCAGTTTTACTCTTGGCCTGAAAAGCCTAAGTTATTTACTATCTGGCTTTTTACAAAAAAAGAAAAGGAAAAGTTTGCTTATCCCAGGTTTAAACTAAACTGTGGTAATAAAACCAACTAGTCTTTGTACATTACACCAATGGAATTCAATTCAGATGAACAAACATACTCACAGCTGATTGAGAGAGCTTAAGCTGGAAATATTCATTGAAAACTTACCTTACGTCCCACAGAAGTTCTTCACTCCACTCTCCTCTCTCTTTTTATCTGAAGAACGAAAAATAAAACCTAATTAATCAAGATAACCGCATTCTACCTTGAAGATACTATAATATAATCTGTTTTGAATTTTTCATACTTTGGGCTGTATCTTTGGGTTGTATTAGTGCACATTGTTTTCCATTCAAGTGGGTCTTTAAATCCCATGAGGGTATTAATTTATTCACAGAAGAAGGAAATTGAGGTACATTGTCTATGACAACCAAACAAAAACTTAAAAAGTTAAAAACTAATTGATTACAACTCTGGTTATTTGGTTTCTACAATTCCAGATATCTGGTACAGCCAATTCCCTTACCTGAAAAGATCAGTTGAATTGACCTGGTGAAGACACAGCCAAAGGCAAAAGTTCTACCAGTTTACACACCTGAATTTTTTTTTAACTTTTTTTTTCCGACATCATACTAGCCAAGTTGTGCAGATGAAGTGAAAGACATGAGAAGCGTGTGGGAAGTAATTAAGTGCTATTAGAAGCAAACGGAACTTAATTTGACTGACTGGCCAAGTGCGGTGTGGTCTTTTGAAAACATTTCCAAAGACAGGAACCAAATTTGATCCTTTAAGTCCTCTTTCTCTTTAGGCTACATGTTTATTCAAAGAACAGATGGGGAGAAAAATCAGAAAAAGACTTTGGTCAACCCACATAAAACAGCATATTTGAGTGTGGGCATGAAGAGAGATGAGTTTTGGAAGGATTTTCATTTGTTTGATGTGTGGAGATAGACTTGGGAAGTGGGAAAGCATGGACTTTATTTAATCTCTCCCAGGGAGGAGCTTCAGAAGGCTCTTAGAAAAAGAAAGCTCCTTTAGTAAGCACATATTTCTATGCTCTCACGGCTTTGGTATTTTCCAGTATAATAAAAGGGAAGGTTTCCAGGACTAGAGTTATTGGGTACCACGGACAGGAAGAAAATTTAGGAATGGATATAAACCACCACCCACAAATTAAGCTTTTTTAGGGTTTGGAAATTTTAAATAAATTGTCTATGGATGAGGTCATGCCTGTATATGTATTATATGTATGCCTAGTCTATAAAGACCAGAATGGAAATCAGCAGAGAACACTGCATTAAAAACAAGTTTAATGCTGACAGCATTTATGACCTACCTGCCAAATCCCATAGGTCTCTCAGTCTCACAAGAAAACTGTGTTCCTCCTGAGGTGCCCAAGTTGTCATTGTATGTCAGGGAAACTCAGGTATAAACAGGTACTTAAATGTGTAAGTGCAAGCTTCGCGGGCTACTTCAAGCAAATTGAGCCTTTGAACTAATGAGCTGTGCCCCTTTGAAATGTTGGCATCAATCTGGAGCCCAACACACATAAGAAACAACAGGGGGGAAAGGATCTGGATGAGGAATCATAATAGAAAGGAATTGCCTGCTGGTTGCTAACATTTCCATATGGGCACAAGCAGCACAACAACAAAAGATCAAAGAGCAATCCAAAGAAGAAGGGAGTGTTCAGTCTCATAGTTGTGCATGTGTGTGAACATACAGTCTTCTGTAAGAGTAATAGCAGAAACATGTTTTTGCAAGTAAGGTCCAATGTACGCCAACTAATGGGGGTGCCTGGCTGAACCTCAATATGCAAAAATCTACTCTTCATTTGTAAAAGATGCTACTGATTAATGATATCTTGAATTTGCAGTAACAGTTAACAGATGCACAAGAGGAAAATATTCTTAATGAATAAAAATGTTGTATGCTTCCAAATCTCATTGTAATTACTCCATTTGTGGTAAAGCACTATCAACCAACTTTGCAGCCAAAGCTTAAGGAAAAAGAATTTTGCCCACCATGACATTCAATGAGAAGTTGGTGAGAATGAACTATTCATTCTCCTACCCTTCTAGTGTTATTAATATGAAACTACTCTTGTGTCTTTTTTTTTAACTAGAGTCTTTCACAAGGAATAATTTCAACCTTTGTAGAGAATAGCTTCTCTATGCATTTCTAATCTAGCAAAATCACTGATTTTCCTGTCTAGAAAGATTAGTGAGCCCCCTTCAAAAGCAGACAGTCTTCACTCTACATTTGTTAAACTCTGTCCCAAGTGAAAAGTTTAAAACAAAGTTAATATTTGCTATATTATTAGCCACTATTAGCAAATAGAATAATAACATTAAAAATAAGAAATAATATTAGAAAATGTACAGGAAAAAGCTTGAAACAGCTCAAAATATGTAATTGTTCAAGAAAACATTAGTCCAAATCACCATTTTTCGGGTTTTTTTTTTTTCCAGTTCATTCAGTGACTTCTGGTATTGTTTGAATGTGCCCCCCAAAGTTCATGTATTGAAAACTTAATTCCAATGGCAAGAGTGTCGAGAGGTGAAAAATTTAAGAGAGGATGATGTCATAAGGGCTCTGCCATGAATGAATTACTGTCCTTCTTGCAAGAGTGGGTTATAAAAATGAGTCCAGTCCTCTCTTGCTCTCTGTCTCGCACCATGTGATGTTTTCTGCCATTATATGACATAGCAAGAAGGCCCTTACCAGATGCAACCCCTCAGTCTTGAACTGCCCAGCTTCCTGAACCGTGAGCTAATAAATTGCTGTTCTTTACAAATTACCTAGGCTCAGGTATTCTGTTATAGCATCACAAAATAGACTAAGACAACTTCCTTGGGAAAGTAAGCAGAATGAGCTCTGTAAGGGTTCTTCCCTGCGTTCAGAAAACAAAATGACCAAGACGCAACCTTCAGCACCTAATTATGTTATTAGATTTAATGGTTGCAATTACCCACAGCTTTACAGACTCAAAGTGCTTTGTAATCTTTAATTACTTTATCTTCCCAAGTGCAGCTCCATTTTTAGATTAGAACACTGAGGCATATAGGTAGTGATTTGCCCTCCATTGACCAGGTAAGTCAGAAGCCCCATTCAAAATAAAACCAAGTAAGTCTTCAAAGTAGAACATACACTAGGCACTGGGCTTAGGGTTTACCTTTCATTCTGCTGCTGAGCTTAGTGGCCTATAATTTTTTTTAATGTGAGAGCATGCAAACATTTTATTACCAAATGCAGAGGCATTTTAAAATCAACTTTTTATTGTATTTTCCCTTTAGATGAACTGCAAGCCATCATATAAGTAAATACTTTTGTCCTCCTGCTATATTTCCTTGTCCTCATTTGAGGACACCATTTTAAAAAAATAATGTTTCCTTTAAGTTTGGAAAATTAAGTTAATTAAGACAGTGAGTATGTGTGTGTTAGGGCAAGTACAGTTAGAACAGTATCAGATTCAAGAATTCCAGTGTAAGCAGTCTTATAAACCTTTAAAAAGTCATGTAAATCACCAATTTAATAGAAAATTTTAAGAAAAAGAGGGTCACTGCAAGCATTGCCTGTTTTGGGCTCACCTTCCAGCTGCTTTGCAGGGGGATCAAGGTGGCTGAGCAGCACACTCCAAGCCCTGAGGTGCTGTATCCCAGCTGCCAATATCTTCATGGGGTCACTGAGCAGGCATATAGCTCATTCCATTTGTAACCATGAGAATTAGAGTCCCCCCGGGAAAATATGCACTCCCCATATGTTCAGTCCTGTGCACTGGTCTAGGTGAATCACCATCCAGGAGGGAGAGGAAAAGGGATGTGTCCTGACACTTTATTTCCTCAGAGATATCAGAGCATCATTTCAGGGGTAGTACACTGCCTTAAACAGACCACTAATCTGATCCAGCCAGGAAGATGGGATGCTTTTAGGAGCTTTCCATTACGTGCATCTGAATTCTATTGCTAAGGTTTACACAGAACTATCAAGAAGAAATACTTTGATGTGTGTCCCCTCCAAGCACTGAGCTCAATTCAGAACCTCCACACCAGCCCCTTCTGTCCTTTTCTGCGGCTCTGTTCTGTCCTCCCCTCCTCCCTACGCTGTGGAGCTCGCCTATGCTGTATGCCTTCCTGCTCATATGAACCGCAGTTGCTGAAAACATGAAGCCAAAAGAAACAGCCAATAAAAACAGAAACAGCTGTAACAATTTTGCACAGCATGGTCTTGATTTCCTTGAGTTTTTTACATTTGCCTCTTTTTTTTTTCTCTCTCTCTCTCTTTCTCTCTCCAGTTCCCTTTTCTGTCTACAACACCTTCAGTGTTGGGGCCTGGAAGGGAGCAAGAAATACTCCCCTCTTCTGCAAATCCTTTGTGATTCAGTAATAATGTTGGAGTCCATTTTGAATAACAAGCTCCAAAACAAGCAAAGCCCCAGGGAGAAATGGAGAAAGGGGACAGAAACAAGGGACATAAGTTGACAATCTTGCCACCAAAGACAGGTGCAAAGATCTACAAAAAAATTAAAATAAAAAATAAAGATAAATAAAAATAATAGACCCAGTTCTCAAATCTGTTCCTTCACAGGCTGCTGTTGTCAGCGGGTGTGCCTGTAGTGAGTTGAGCCCCCAGAAGCGGTTCTTTGTATTTCAGTTCTGAGTGTTTGCAATTGCCTCACTTAACAGGCCCTGTCCTGAAGTCTTTACTGGACTGTTGTTTACAGTAGCCTAACTTTACATCCATCTTCCCAAATCCTCAGGCATGTAGAGGTAGCCCGTAAAAGCAAAAAGCTACTGGAGGAGTGATATTAGTGGTTTCAGAGAAGAAAGAAAGAGTGACTCAAGGCACTAAGCAAATACAGAAGGGAAGACTAACAGCAGATTGCGATCAGCACCCTCTTTCCTGTCTGAACAGGCTTGTGAACCCGGGAATGTTTACTTCTTTCGAATGCATAAAGAATCCTGGATACACTCCACCAAATCCCATCTTCAGTAGGTGCCATGTTCCAAATCTGGTTCCAGCTAAAACACTTGCTGTGGTGGGTCAGTAATCTCTAATGGTTATAAAAGCCTCTTTCTCGTTTTTATTTTTTAACGTGCTGGGTGCTGTATGTTGTTTTGTTTCCCACTAGCTGCTTCCTCTCTTTACTCATGTTCTGGAACTAGCCCCAGCCTGTAGCTAGATCTAGGATAAGCATCATGGAGAACTGGGTGAAATAAAAGCTCTTTCGTAGTGGCACGGCCCTGTTTCTCAGATGGTGTGAAGCAGATCGGTAGTTTATTATTAATAATAGCACATGCGTGACACTGCGTCTTCAAAGGGCTGTGCAAACATTAATTCTTTTGTGATGTGAAAAAAAACATCAGCCGCATCTTTTTCAAGCAAATCTCCCGGTCTTCTGGAGAGGGGCTAGAAAATACAGTCTCGGCTAGAGATGAATGAATCAAACCCCAGAGGTCTGAGATCTGGGTCCAATTGAGGAGCACTTGGAAAAAAAAAAATCAAGAGTTTTATCTGAGCTGTAGCATGTTCCAAATTCTACACTCTTTCAAACTCACATGGAAGTCTTTCGAAGACAAGCTGTGGTATCTTTGTTCCAGGAATAAAACAAACAGAATAAAAGACGGGAAAGTAGAACAGAATGAACGTGGCTTTTCTACATTGTTGAAATTTGATCTGAGGTCCCTAGAAGAGAGGGAGAGAATTATTCTCACTAGTTTGGCAAAGCCTGGCCTTCAACTTCTTTTAATAAGTGACTTCTTTGTCAAAGTCACAATCTTCTGTTAAAAGTGACAGTTAATATCCCATTTTGCAGACCTGGACATGGAATCCACAGACCCTATCTGCCCCTGGACTTCCCAAATTAGCCCTTCAGTTTAGCTTTCAGTTGTCTTGACATCTCAAAGGTTTTTGGTTTTTCTTTCTTTATCTTATTTTTTAAAATGTATATATAGCCAGGCTCGGTGGCTCAGCCTGTAATCCCGCGCCTTGGGAGGCTGAGGTGAGTGGATTGCCTGAGCCCGCGGGTTCGAGACCCGCCTGGGCAACTTGGCGAGACCTCATCTCTACAATAATCAAAAATTAGCTGGACGTGGTAGCATGCGCCTATAGTTCCAGCTCCTTGGAAGGCTGAGGCAGAAGGATTGCCGGAGCCCAGCAGGTCGAGGCTGCGGTGGCCGGGAGCAGCCACTGCACTCCAGTCTGGGCGACAGAGTAAGACTGCAACTCAAAAAAAATAAAATAAAATGTATATATAATATTTGGTGCTTTTAAAAGAATATATGCAATATGCATGTAAGAAATACAGCATAATTATAAAGTGAAAACTAATAAAAACTGTTGTCTTGCTTCAGAACTAGAATATTACCAATAACCTGGCAGTAACTGTGTGTTCCCTCTCTATTTCACCCCCTGCCTCCCTGACAGAAGTTA